>PVIH01023910.1:0-23847 GCA_004025045.1 Sigmodon hispidus
CCACTGACCCAATAATGCTTAGTTCAGTCTCCACTCCTGGCAAATCCAGTTTTGCCCCCTCCCCCAAGAGTGAGTCAGGTGTTCCTATAGTTGGAGTGGGATCCCAAGCTTCAGTCCAGGGTGTTTCTGATCCCAAGCTCTTCAGTGGTTGTGGTTTGCAGCTTGGGCATGCTTGGCTTTTTTCTTGTTTGTTTGTTTGTTTGTTTAGAGACCACTAATGAATAAGTACATCCCCTGCTTATATTTTTGAGTTTGTAATACCTCTCTCAGGAGGATATTCTCCAAGTCCATCCATTTGCCTACAAATTTTAAGATAACATTTTTTCTTACTGCTGAGTAGTACTCCATTGTGTAGATGTACCACAGTTTGTTAATCCATTCTTCAGTTGAGGGACATCTAGGTTGTTTCAGCTTATTGCTATTACAAATAATGCTGCTATGAACATAATTGAGCTAATGCCTTTGGAGTATGACTATGCATCTTTAGGGCACACACCCAGAAGTGGTATTGCTGGGTCCTTGGGGAGATTGATTCTCAATTTTCTGAGAAACCGCCATATTGTACTCCAAAGTGGCTGAACAAGCTTACACTCCCACCAACAATGGAGGAGTGTTCCCCTTGCTTCGCATCCTGTCCAGCATAGGCTGTCCTCCGTGTCATTTATCTTAGCCAATCTAACAGGTGTCAGGTGATATCTCAAAGTTGTTTTGATTTGCATTTCTCTGATGGCTAAAGATTATGAGCACTTTTTCAGGTGCCTTTCAGCCATTCATAATTCTGCTGCTGAGAATTCCCTTTTTAAATCTGAACCCCATTTTTTGATTGGATTATTCAAGGGTTTGGGCTCTAGATTCTTGAGTTTTTTATATATCTTAGAGATCAGTCCTCTATCACTTGTAGGGTTGGTAAAAATCTTTTCCCAACTGTAGGTTGTCAATTTGACCTATTGACAGCATCCTTGGCTTTACAGAAGCATCTAAGCTTCAGGAGATCCCACTTATTGATTGTTGGTCTTAGTGTCTGTGCCACTGGTGTTATATTTAGGAAGTGGTCTCCTGTGCCAAGTAGGAGAAGTGTATTTCCCACTTTCATCTCTATGAAGTTTAAAGTGGCTGGGTTTATGTTGAGGTCTTTGATCCACTTGGATTTGAGTTTTATGCCAGGTGACAGGCTCGGATCTATTTGCATTTTTCTACATACTTCCATCCAGCTATGCCAACACCATTTGTTAAAGATATCATCTTTTTTCCATTGTATATTTTGGGCCTCTTTGTCAAAGATCAGGTGTTCATAAGTTTTTGATTTAATGTCTGGATCCTCAATTCTATTCCATTGATCCACAAGTCTGTTTTTATGCCAGTACCAGGCTGTTTTTTATTACTGTAGCTCTATAGTATAACTTGAAGTCAGGGATGGTGGTACCTCCTAAAGTTCTTTAGTTGAGTAAAATTGTTTTGGCAATCCAGGCTTTCCTGTTATTCCAAATGAAATTGAGTATTGTTCTTTCAAGGTCCAAAAAATATTGTGTTGGGATTTTGATGGGCAGTACATTGAATCTGTAGATTGATTTTTGTAGAATTGCCATTTTTACTATGTTGATCATACCTATCCAGGAACATGGGAAAGCTTTCCATTTTCTGATATCCTCTTCAATTTCTTTCTTCAGTGATTTAAAATTTTTGTCAAATAGATCTGTTACTTCTTTGGTTATAGTTACTCCAAGGTATTTCATACTATTTGTAGCTTTTATGAAGGGTAATGTTTCCCTTATTCCTTTTTTAGCCCTTCTATCTTTAGTGTATAGAAGATAATCTTGTATCCTGCTACAATGCTGAAGGTGTTCATCAGCCATAGAAATTCCTTGGAATAATTTTGTGAGTCACTTATGTATACAATCATATCATCTGCAAATAGAGATAGTTTCACTTCTTCTTTTCCAATTTGTATCCCCTTAATCTCCTTTCATTTTCTTATTGATTTAGCTAAAACTTCAAGAACTATATTGATTAGATAAGGGGAGAGAGGACATCCTTGTATAGTTCCTGATTTTAGTGGGATTGCTTTGAGTTTTTCACCATTAAGTTTGATGCTGGCTATTGTCTTCTTGTAAATCCCCTTTATGATATTTAGGTGTTCTCCCTGTATTCTTGATCTCTCTAGGGCTTTAATCATAAAGGAGTGTTGGATTTTGTCAAAGGCTTTTTCAGCATCTAAGGATATGAGCATGTGGTTTTGTTCCTTTAGTTTATTTATATGATGAATAACATTTACAGTTTTTTGTATGTTAAACCAGCCCTGCATTTCTGGGATGAAGCCTTCTTGGTCGTGGTGGATGATATTTTTTATGTATTGTTGTATAGGGTTCGCTCAAAGTTTTTGGAGAAATTTAGCATCAATATTCATGAGGGAAATTGGTCTGTAATTCTCCTTTGTTGTGTCTTTGCGTGGCTTGGGTATTAGTGTAATTGTGGCCACATAAAATGAATTTGGCAATATTCCTTTAGTTTCTACTGTTGAAATAATTTGGGGTGTAATGGTAGTAATTCTTCTTTGAATGTTTGGTAGAATTCGGCACTGAAACCATCAGGACCTGAGCTTTTATTTTTGGGGAGCCCTTTAATTACAGATTCAATTTTCTTAATAGTTTATAGGCCTGTTTACGTAACTAATCTGATCTTCATTTAATTTTGGTAAATGGTACCTGACCAGAAAACTGTCCATTTCTTCTATGTTTTCCATTTTTGTGGAATACAGATCTGATAATTCTCCGGATTTCCTGGGTATCCATTGTTATGTCCCCCTTTTCTTCTGATTTTCTTGATTTGGACACACTCTCTCTGCTTTTTGATCAGTTTGGATAAGGGCTTATCTATCTTGTTGACTTTCTCAAAGAACTAACTCTTAGATTCATTGATTCTTTGTATTGTTCTTTTTTTTTTCAATTGTATTGATTTTGGCTCTAATTTAGATTATTTCCTGCCATCTACTCCTCTAGGTGAGTTTGCTTCTAGTTTTTCTAAGGCTTTCAGCTGAGCTGGTAGTTCTCTAGTGTGGGATTTTTCTAGGCTTTTCATGTAGGCATCTAGTGCTATGAGTTTTCCTCTTAAGTCTGCTTTCATTGTGTCCCACAAGTTTGGATACATTGTGGATTCATTTTCTTTAAATTCTAGGAAGACTTTGATTTCTTTCTTAATTTTTTCCTTGACTCAGAGATGGTTCAGCTGAGTGATGTTTAGTTTCCATGAGTTGGTAGGTTTTATTTGATTTTTGATGTTGTTGAACTGTAACTTTAGGCCCTGGTGGTCAAATATTTTACAAGGGATTTTTTTCATTTTTTTGTATCTGTTGATATTTGCTTTATGAACAATTTTGTGAACAATTTTGGAGAAAGCTCCATGAGGAGCTGAGAAATACGTAGCCCTTTGCATTTGGGTGGAAGCTTCTGTAGATATCTATTAAATCTATTTGCATCGTAACTTCTGTTAAACTTCTTATTTGTGTGTTGAGTCTCTGTCTGGTTGACCTATCCAGGGTTGAAAGTGGGGTATTAAAGTCTGACACTATTAGGATATGAGAATTGATATGGGATAGTGTCACGTAGTCCCAGAGTTTATACTATTATAATTGGAATTATGTGTCAAATCAATTTTTTTTCTTTTTGTTGTTCATTTCTTTATCAGCTTTCCTGGGGATAAGGCAAAGCTATGTTTTAGTAAGAACACTTTCCACATGGTTATTAAGCTCAAAGCACAAGTGTATAAGTCAAACTAAGTTTAATGTGCATTACAGGATGAGGTTTCCATCAAAATTTTCAGCATTAAATCTCAGATTTTGCATTTTCAGACATAAATCAAGATTTTATAAAGCTAGTTTTTCTATTTTCAAATATGTCTGCATTTTTCCTGGTGGATATGTGAATAAAAATTTAGTTGATTGTGAAAGTGAAAGACATTCAGCAAAAGTCCATGACTTCAGAATAGCTGCTTTAGCTGTAGAAATTCAATGAGTTGTGTGGTTTGGGACTGGGCAAATGTTTGCATGGCTTCCTTATAAGATCTGTGCAATGTGTTTCTCTGTGAGTTAACTAGAATTAAGTGAAATTTACAAAAATGAAAAGTATATAAAGATGTACAGGGTTATTTGTGTTTTCTTCTAATTTACAACATCTTTGTGCAAAGAGAGAAAAATATCACAGAAGCTTATTAAATGCATTCACAATTGCTGTTAGATCAAAGTTAATGATATTCTTCTTTATTGGCCTATTTAATACTCAGTTCAGCCAGCACGAACTCTTTTCTGAATGACTGCAATCATCTCTTAAGTGACCCTTAGAAAAGTAGCCAAATTCCATATAAATTGATAGCAGATTATAATGGCTGGTTGTTTCAACTTTATTGGGCAAGGCATATGTAGATAGCTGATAAGTCATTTCTGGGTGTGGTGTTTTATCGCGGTATGAACCCGCCATGAGATATGTTTTAAATGAGATTTATTTTGTGAGAATCACTTACAAAACAGAGAAGGTTTTAAGAGGAAGTGAAGGGATAACCACAGGCAGCACCACAGGACTCCGGCGCCACAGGCCCGGCACCGCACACTTCCCGGAAGCCCTGCCCAATCACGAGAGCTCCTGGCCCTGAGCAAGAGAATGCCTGCTTCCTGTCTCTCTCCAGGTGTTGTCCGAAGCTCATTCTCATTGACCATGCCCCTCTCGGCTCTGGTGCTCTGCCACAACCCGTTCACATGTGTAGCTTCTGATTTCCCGCTACAGTGTTTTAAATGAAAAATATCACTCAGAGCTTCATTTATTTAAACACTTAATTCCTCGTTTCTGGTGCTTTTTGGGAAGGCTATGGAACCTTAGGGGTAGAGGAAGTGTATCACTGAAGATAGGCATTCAGAGTATGTAGTCTCTCCTTACTTCCTGTTCTCTCTTGCTGCTTTCTATATTGTTGAAATGTAAACAGACCCTGTCCTTCTTCTGGCCCCTTTCTTCATGCTTTCCCCATTATAGTACTGTCACTATTCCTCTGAAATCATAAGATAAAATAAGTTTTTTCCCTTTTGCTTTCTTTCTTTTTTCTTTTTTTTCCTTTTTTTAGCCAGACTGATCTATATAGTAAGTCTTTCTCCCAGCTATGCCTATATAGTCTCTCTCTCACGCACACACACACACACAAACATACACACACACACACACACACAGAGAGAGAGAGAGAGAGAATTTTTTGACGTTATTGTAGAGATTTAAAAGTCTTAACAATATTACTTAAGAAGGCTGAGGATGAGAAAATTTAATGGTGTAGTTTTAGTCTAAACTGACGACTTTGGAAGCAGTGGGGTTAATGGTGTAAGTCTTTATCCAAATCTGAAGTCTAAAACCTAAAGAGACTAATTTCTGATGAGAGAACATAGATGTAATTTTTCAGGAAAAAATAGAAAGAATTCAATAATCTACTGACCAAATTTTTGGTCAGTTTGGGACCTTCATGGATTGGCTACTACTTATCTATGTTAATGTTTTACTAAGTCTATAAATACAAATTTAATCTTCCCCAGAAACAACTTCACACATATCTAGCATATTAGAAACAAATAACTTGATTTTTTCTAAGTGTTTTCCACAGCAGTAGGCTATCAATGATGCTTCATTATACTTGTCAAAAAATTGTGAAAGGTTGATATTTTCGTGTGTGTGTTTCATTTGTGATCATTTCAGTTTCTCCCAAAAAGAAATACAAAGACCTTACATGACAGACATCCATGGCTCCGTCTCTGATCTTCCAATACTTCTAATTTATTTATTGTAAACTATCATCAAATCTAACCAGTATGCACTCAATTCTAAATTTTTTTTGATGGGGACCATTACCTTGCTGCTGGGTACTTGAAATTCTAGTTTCCCTTCCCAGGAAAAATCTTTCTCTAAAATCCATGTAGCTCATTTCCTTGTATCATTCAGGATTCACTCTACCTAATGAATCTTTCACAGAACTTTCATAATACAGAGGTCTACCCAGCTCCTTATTCTGATCTTTTTTTTCATTCTGATGAAATATAGATTGTGACACTTATTATGAGCTCAGTGTATAGCTTTTAAATGACAAAATAAACATTTTATTGGAAAAAATCACATGAGAAATGAGTCAAATCTGTGACAATGATTTCAAGATATCAGGCTAGCCTCTGCACTTCATACACTAAGAGCATGAGGCTTATATGTAGGGATCATCAATCAGTGTGCTGTTAGTTTCACTCTTCTCCAGATGACTCCAGAGAAAGATCATGGTAAAATGACAAGGCAGCTCATTTGCTTTGAAATGCAATATGACCTGTTGTATGGAAGTATTATCAAAATGCAATTAGAAATTTAGTCGGACATTAAAACTGGAGAGGCAAGAGGGGGAAAAGGGTATATACGGATAAAAAATATGACTTTATTCATAATAAAAAATAAATAAAACTCCAGATATGCCACCTTAAATCTAAACTTTTTAAGGTGAGATAGATAAAAATGAACAGGCATCTCCATTTTGACTCTTCTTAATAACTGAAGCAGGATAGTGTGGTAATTTCAAAATCCTTACATATTTAGCACATTTGTTGTTACCCATTCCTCAGAAATCTTACAATTCACGCAAAGGGTCAGCTACTTTCCTGTTATAACATTTGATTTCAAGTGACTATTATTCTTGGAAAATACAAATATCTGTGAGAGAATGAAAAATAATTTCAGTTGTAAAACCTCTAAAATACTTGTAAAAGCTTCTTTTTCTAAGAATCAGGCCAGGAAAATTCTTTGTCTGGACCCACTTTCAATACACTGTTTACTCAATAACATTATTTATATCTTTATCCTTCAAGTTGTTTTATTCTTCAATTACATTATTTTTTGAGATTCAGTTTAAAGACCAGAATAAGTCCTAGAATTAATTGCATTTTCCTTGTTCTGGTGACCTGAACACACTTTTCTATTCTTCTACCTACTCTGAGGCTTTTATGAAGCTTGGAAACCTAGAGGACAATGAACAACTTGAGAACTGTTGTATTGTCATATATGCCATTGTATGTTCTCCACAATACTATGGAATTATTAGATGCATGTAGCTTAATTCTTTTAGAGCTCCACATGAATATCTGGGACATAGTTCAAATGCACACTTAGAAAAGAAATGACAGATCTGAATGAACATAAAAGTAGACATTTTCTTGCACATTTTTATTGTCTTTCATATCTCAGACCAGAGGCCCATAGGAAAGTGCATCTAACAAATAATGGGAAGTTCATAGACGGACCATGTAATAAGCTAAATTTATTGCAAAATTCAAATACTGAAGTTGTAGTCACAAGAATTACAGAGTATGACTATCCTTATGGACAGGTAATCAAGGTATGGTGGAACAGAACAGTCACAGAAAGAGAGGGGGAAAGGGAGGGAGGGAGAGGGAGAGAGAATGAGAAATGAGAAGAGATTAGGATACAAATATATTCAAAGACAGAACTATAGAACACTCAGCCCATCTCAAATCAAAGAAACCTCTGAAATAACAATATAACAACTTTGCTAAGAATATGATCCTGGATTTCTGGTCTCAGAAACTGTAGGCTGTACATGTTTGTGGTTGCTAGACCATGGTACTTTGTAGTAAAATCCATTGCAAACTACAGAGATTTCCTGAGAACATTAATGAATTGTCATTTATAATTTTTTCTGCACATTTAAAGACAGAACTCATCTAATTTTTGAAATAGAAAAGCCACCCTGTCATGATGCTGATGAATTTTTCAAAAATTCTTCTGCATATTTATCTACTAAACTAAAAATTTCTAGGTACTCCTCCCTATTTTTATTCATCATATTTGTGGTAGGTAATGATGTCAGAAGCCATAAACTAACGGCAAGAATCTACCATAACCTTCTTTGCTATCTGCCTAGGTATACAGAAGAAGTAATGACGTCTTTGGGTCAGGCCCATAAAACTTTTCCCACTCCAAGATATGTTTTTGGAAGCCCCATTGAACTTGATAGAAAAGAAAGTGGGAAATACACTTCTATGAATTGGCGCAGGTGACCACTTTCTAAATATAACACCAGTGGCACACACACTAAGACCAACAATCAATAAGTGGTATCTCCTGAAGCTAGGAATCTTCTGTAAAGCCAAGGACACTGTCAATAGGACAAAACGACAGCCTACAGAACAGAAAAATATTTTCACCAACCCTACAAGTGATAGAGGACTGATCTCCAAGATATATAAAGAGCTCAAGAACTTAGAGCCCCAAACCCTGAATAACCCTATCAAAAAATGAGGTACAGTTTTAAAAAGGGAATTTTCAGCAGAGGAACTTCTACATTTTTACATCTATATATAAAAAAGAGGGAGAATAGAGGAGATGAGACCATCAAACCATAATTCAGAGAGAATGCCTGGGAAATACCCAGTGACAAGGCCATTGATTCAGAAAGATAAATCTTGCCCCTCCTTGGGACTTTGTGGTTTGAGCAATCTGAAAGGAATGTTGACTCTTCTTACAGTCCCTGATCTCTTATACAGTGCAGATGTTACACACTTAGCTATAAAGTCACTTCATGATTTTCAGAGAGCGGTACATTTTTTGTGGGTTTAAATGCTCCTTGCTGCCACACACATGAAAAATCAAGTGTCAATGTTACATTGAGGATGTGATTACTCACTGATATTTCTAGTGCATACAAAAGTATATTGGTGAGGGGGAAGCTTGATTCTCTTGTAAATGAGTAGAAAACTTTATTTGAAAAAAATTTCTTCATTTTCTTTAGCAGATGGTATTAGATACTCAAATCATCTTATGAGCGTCACTTATTTACTTCTCACTGTGTCATTTGTTCTACAGTTGTGATAATGACAATATTAGTTTATTTCTTGGTCTAAAGAAAATATGTGCATCTTGCTGAAAACAAAAACAGTACATATGATTACAAATAATAAAAAATACAAAGAATAAAGAGGTGGCTGAGTAAATAAAACACATGTTTCAAGTGAGCATTAGGGCAGGCAGTCTATCATCTCAGGACATCAAATAAGTTAGCTAGCTAGAGTAGCAGATATAAATGAGCTCTGAATTCATCATGAGCTCTTGCCTCAATAAATACAGTGGAAAAAGCAATTAAGGAAGACATCTAGTATCAACTTCAGGCATCCACAAGCATGTGCACACACATACACCTGTACATACGTGTATGTCTACATATGTGGGAATATTTATACAGCAACATATACCACACACATTTACATGCAAAAGCTAATCAACCAAATAAAACTCCAAAAACTACAGATAAATGTATACCAATGGTTTATTTCAGCAATAAAAAACTAAACTAAATACATTGCAGTTTGAATTATTTTGACTTAGTAATTATGTCTTTGTGTCCATATTTATATTTGTGTCCATACATTAAAAATATATTTGAGACTTTAAATAACAACTAAAGATTGCTTTTATGGCTGTATGACAAATTGATCCAAACTTCTAATTCCTTGATATGAAACTCAGTCATATTTTAATTGCACTCTTTTAAACTCAATTGTGATATATAGTATATATGTATGTCTATACACACGTGCCTTTTTAATTGCTATGAGACAGATTTTTATGGCTGTAACAAACTATTTAGAAAGTGACATGCTGGTTCCGGGACTGGGTGCTGTCTGCAGAGCGTGAACCCAAGCACTCTGTAGCAGGCAGAAACTCTGCCTGCCACGGTCCCCCAGCTGCTGCTGAGGGAATTTGCATGGCTACCCACATCCAACTGAGCAAACAGATAAGGACTGGGGACCCTGAAGAACAGACTCAGACCCTGCCCACAGCCGATTAAGAGTCAGCAGGCCTGAGGGCCTGTATCCCTGCTAGGGAGAGTTGAGCTCCCATCGGTTTCAGTTTCAGTTCCAGGACCAGGTGCTGTCAGCAGAGCATGTCCGAGCACACTCTGTAGCAGGCAGAGATAAACCCTGACTGCCACAGTCAACCCAGCTGCTGCTGAGGGAGTTTGCACGGCCTCCACCCTACCTATAATTGGTCAAACAGAAAAAGATTGAAGATGTGAAATTCAGTCCCCTGCACAGTGCAAAGTAGTGATTGAGCAGACCTTTTCCTCAGAGGTGACAGGAGGCACACAAGCCCGAGTGCCACTACTGACCAGGAGCCACCTAATCATGAACCACTGAAGCCATGGGCAGACGCCAGTTGAAAAACTTACATAATAATATAAAGGACAACAAGGTAACTCCAGAAAAAGTGGTGATCCTACAAATAAAGACCTGAACTGAGCAATGAAGAGGAAACAGAAGGAAGCAACAACAAAAATTCCTTTTTAATGATCATCGAGCTCTCAAAGAAGATATGAAAAATAACCTTAAAGAAATAGAAGAAAATACAAACAAAAAATTGGAAGAGATGAACAAATCTATGAAAGAAACATGCCAGGAAGTAAAGGCTGAAATAGAAGCAATAAGAAAGGCACAAAATGAGGCAAAGAAGGAAATAGAAAATCTGAAGAAAAAAGCTGGAACCATAGATACAAGCATAACAAACACAGTTCAAGAGATGGAAGATAGAATCTCTGAAGTGGAAGACTCAGTAGCTCAAATGGATATATCAGTCAAAGAAAATAGTAAAACTAAAAGAGCTATAACTCAAAATGTTCAGGAAATCTGGGACACCATGAAAAGACCTAATTTGAGAATAATAGGAATAGAAGAAGGAGAAGAATACCAGCTCAAAGGCACAGATAATGTTTTCAATAAAATCATAGAAGAAAACTTCCCTAACCTGAAGAAGGAAATGCCTATAAAGACACAAGAAGCTTACAGAACACCAAATAGATATGACACCCCCCAAAAAAGTCAGCACACAATATTATATTCAAGCCACAAAACATACAGAAAAAGAAAAAATTTTAAGAGCTACAAAAGAAAAAGGGCCAACTAATGTATAAAGGCAGACCCATGAGGATAACACCTGACTATTCAATAGAAACGATGAAAGTTAAAAGGGCTTGGTCAGAAGTTATACAGACACTAAAACAGCATGGCTGCCAAACTAGAATACTATACCTTGCAAAATTATCAATCACCATAGATGGAGTAAACAAGGTATTTCAGGACAAAGTCAGACTGAAGGAATATCTATCTACCAATCCAGCACTACAGAGAGTATTAGAGGGAAAACTGCAGCCTAAGGACCCCAGATACACCCACGAAATCACAAACAATCAATAATTCCACAGAAGAATACTCCAGAGAAAGGAAATACAAACAAGTTACCACCAAAAATTGCAGGAAATATGAATCAATGATCACTAATTTCCCTTAATATCAATGGTCTCAACTCTCTATAAAACGTCACACACTAACAAGATAGATACAACACCAGAAGCCATCCTTCTGTTGCCTACAAGAATCACACCTCAACTGCAAAGACAGATACAGGCTTAGAATAAAGGGTTGGGAAAAGGTTTTCCAGTCAAATAGTCCTAAGAAACAAGCAGGGGTTGCAATCCTAATATCTAACAAAGTAGACTTTAAGCTAAAAGCAATTAAAAGGGACCAAGATGGTCACTACTTATTCATCACAGGAAAAATTGGTCAAGAGGAGATTTCAATCTTGAATATTTATGCCCCTAGTATAAGGGCACCTACTATGTAAAAGAAACACTGCTAAAGCTCGAATTCCCTATCAATTCTTACACCCTAATAGTGGGAGACTTCAATACCCCACTTTCAACCATGGACAGAGTCTCAACAGAGAAATAAGGAGTCTAAAAGAGGTTATGATGCAAATGGATTTAATAGATATCTACAGAAGCTTCCACCCAAATGCAAAGGAATATACATATACATATATATAAAATGACCTGATGTGGCAGGAGATGAAAGGGACCTTGAATAAGGATATACAGGGATGGAAAAAAAAATCAGAGGGAAAGCTGAACACTAAGTAATTTTATGTGTAGCAAACTTATTTGCATTATCACCCTTGATAAGTCATGCTTATGATTTTTATTTTCTTTAGTTATTGTTAACTTATCAGCATTTTAAATTAATTTTACTGTTTTTCTTGATAAATACAAAACAAAGAAAAAAAGAAAGTGACATACTATTTCCAATATGAACATACTATTTCCAATATGATTGCACCAGTTTATACAACCATAAAATGCCCATTTCCTGATACCTAATTTTCAGTACCACTAATCTTTTTCCCCCCTGCTTAATACATATCTTTGTTTTTTTTATATTAGATTGGTGGCAAAATTAATCTTGTTTTACGAATATTTGCATTTATGTTATTTTTCCTTCATATTATTTGCCTAGTTCTCTACTGTGGTTTTTGATCTTTGTTTTTTAAGGTGGATGAAATATATCCAGCTTAGAGCTGTTAGTGTTCTGACCCACTTCCTGAAGTCCTAGCCAATAAGCAATAACCTGGCCAGCCCAGCATCCTGACTTCAAGCTCCATTTAAGAAGACCCTTCTCCTTTGTTCTCTCTTTTCTTCATTCTTTCCTTTTTTCAGAGGTCACTCAGTTCTGTGACCTCTCTCCCCTCTCTTTCTCTCTCTCCTTTCTCTTTATCTCTCTTTCTTCTTCTTTTTTCTTCCCATACGTCTCACTCAGCCTATGTGCCTCTTTCTATGGCTCCCATGCTGAGCATCATGTTGTCCACCTACATGATGCCATATTCACCAGATATAGGTATTCTTGTAATCATAACATAACATTGGTGCCATCTGACTCTACCGGAACCCCTCTAGTATTTTGTCTTGCTTGCCAACAGTCTGCTCAAACCCCCTGGACCCTTCATTTGGTAAGCTTCCTCCTCTGGACATTTTTTATGAATGAGAATTTGTCTCTCGGACCTTCTGGTCCTTTATACTTCTCAACCACAGTTTTGTTTTGTTTGTTTTTCAGACTTTTTGTTCTTTAGGCTTTTTAAGCCATGGCTCCTATCTTCTTCTTGTTGAAGAATCATTGGGCAGTTTGAGCCAATTTTGTACCTCTTGATCACATGTCTTTCTATACATGATCTAGATATTAAAGCTACACCTTCATGTATTTACTCCTTGCTCTGGTAGCTCAACTTTGTAATTTAAGAGTCACCAAGATGATAATAGTTTTATTTTGGTCATAATTTTTAGACATCTGAGGAATTTTAAACCTTTTAAAAGTGTTTTTTAAAAGTTATTTAAATTTATATGGCTATATCCTTGGACATGTTCTTGCCATGATGTTTACAACAGTTCATTGTTAGGCCATTCATCAATCTATATTCATTGCAACAATTATTATTATCAAGATTAAAATGTTCTACTCCAAACTTGATAATAGAGATGCTTTCCTTATTTCTGTCAAATAGTTCACTGGATTGGTACAAGTCTATGGGCCTGAAAGTTCCAAATAAATTTATAAATCTAACTTCTGTTCCTAGTTTGAACTTATCTCAGCAGGTGTTTACTTGACTCCTTGACAAATTAAAGCATCAGTTGCTTCTGTGACCTGCTGTAGACAGTGAAGTCCGACAACCACATGTGCCTGTTAAGTACCCCATTGCCTAAAATTTCCCATGGACTGTGACTAGTAATTCAGCCTTTTTGAGCTTTGATATCAATGACTTATTTAAGTTTGAAGAAACTAGAGGAGAACACATTGCGCCTGTTCCTGAGATTAAGTCAAGGAAACTACCTGGGCTCAAGGTTGCCAATTAGTAGATCTATTAGCTAAAATGGCTCTGCAATTAGACAAAACAGTTGACCTTCTTTATACAGCCCCAAAGAGATATTATATGGCCTTAAGTACTTCTTATTTCTCTATAAGTCTTCAGGTTAACAATCTGGCTGTACTCAAAAGATTTGATAAAAAGCTACAAGTCCTTACAAAAAGACAGATGTAGAAATTATTGCCTATGACTTAAAAATATGTCTCCTTTTTTAAGGTTTAGTCAGGCTTAAGAATGTATGTTTAGCTTTCTTATTTCTGCTAACTTTGGTAATCTATAGATAATATACTCTATATGGTAATAGAAATTTAAAATGAACAATTTAGATTAAAAAAGCCAACTTAGAGGTTTACAGCTATGTCTTTGAAAATGTTCAACACCAAGCTTCTAGGGAATTTAAATATGAAAGAAGCTACCATATTGAGCTGTCAGGTAACACAGGTTTGATAGTCAAGTTATTCATAGCTAATAGACAGACGGCTCTCAAATGCTCGGAAATCTGCAGAATATAACATTTAAAATTTTTAGTTAAAAAGCTTCTTATAATAGAAAAACATGCTAGCTCCTAGAATCATTCTGTATCTCATCCAAGAAAATCAATATGCATAGAAGAACTTCCACCCAGAACTTGTTCCAGAATGGCAACGCCAGCCATTGTGCAAAAGCTGCCTTTAATCTTGACTGTTACCAAGGCATTCTTTAGATGGTGGACAACAGGACTCTTTGCTTCACTCTTGTATAGACAAGGTAGATTCGTTCTCTGCGTGAGTTCCTTCCTCACAACTGTTGGATCTTCTGAGGCCCAGCAGCCAAAGACTGATATTGTTGCCCTGAAGCACCTGCCCTCAATGAACATGGAGGTCCCTGATTGTCAAGGAAGCCAGCAAGTAATTCTCTGTCACTTTCAATTTCTAACTCAGGTATAATGTGTCCTTAACTTTGAACTCAACAATAGCTACAAAGGCTTTTGCTGCCTTCTCAGATTTCTATATAAAATTCACGTGTGTGTGTGTGTGTGTGTGTGTGTGTGTGTGTGTGTGTGTGTGTGTGTGATTCTCTTAGAGCTAGTGCTAAGTCTAGATAGTATTAGAGAGGGTATGGAAGCCTCTCCCTTTCTCCTCTACTCATTTAACCACTTCCATTCACTAAAATTCTTTTGGTAACAGATTTAAAGATGTGTTTCATTAGGCTGAAACCAAGCCCTGGAAAAAATGTTCATGTCTTTTAACCAAAAGCCATAGTTTTTGTTATGACACGCCAAGATGTAAATCTGTTCCAGCTACTTTATAGACATTTTTAGGTCCTGTGAGAAAACAGGAAATCAACAGATGTGATGGCTCCAGTACTTCTATAACACACCACCCCTCAATTTGGTTGTGCCATCTTGAGTAGCTCTTGAGGCTTCACTGTGGCAACCTGCCTTTTCAGCTTCCTCAAGGAACTCCAGAGTCTCCAAGATGACATGGAACTGAATGCTTATTTACTTACACCTCCTGCTGTGTATGAGCCCTTCTTTGTCCCAAATCTGCAGGAAGCAGTTTGGAGAATAGAGAATTCTGCACCCTCAAGTCCCACCCACTGTCAAATCTGCAGGAAGCAGTTTGGAGAATAGAGAATTCTGCACCCTCACGTCCCACCCACTGTCATTAACTTACCGCTTTGTTAAATCAAAAGGGAAAGAATGTTGATGTTTTGATGTACTTCCTGTAGTCCTTTCCCACTGCAACTGGATAAAAACCTTTGTGATGAATGTACAGATCAATTTCTTTTGTTTGAGATTCTTCCCCACCCAAATGTTGAACTGAAGGATACTTTCCAATGAACTTCTTACATGCAGTACTTTACCTCAGAGTGATGCCGAACCATTAGTAATTGGTGCCAGAAATGGTTTGAGAAATATGACTCTAAAGGAGAATATTGACTTGGATCACCCACACAGTGGCTGAAGCCAATTGCATGAACTTAAGGTTTTTGATTGTTATCTTGAGTCAAGGAGAAGGAGAACCTCAATTGATTTGCTCAGTTTTGTAGATCCTCAAAATTTACAGGGGCTTTTAAAATGAGCCCCTTTCCCCTGTTACTGTTTGAAGTCCTTGCAGCTTTGTAAGAAAATATGTATCTCTATCAATATTTGTCTATACTCACTCTCTTGTTTATCCTATATAACAATTAGTGAGCTTAAGCTATATTATACTATAGTCAAGTAAGTTGTGAATCTGCTAATAGATAAGACTAATCATATTTCAAAAAAGCCACAAGCTTTCACCAGTGCATACTCCTAAAGAGAAAAAGTCTAGGGCTACTCTAGCATGGAAGTCTATATGATGGCTCTATAATTAGCGCTTTTTTCTTTATTGATACTTATGCTTAGTTTAGTCTTTACCACATTGTGTATGTGTGTGTTGGCAACCAGGCTCTAAATATATAGTCACTTAACACCTTATGAACCATCATTATCTTTCACTAGATCCAGAAATACACCAAAAGTTGCTGCTAGAAAGGCATATAATTGGCTAATACATATGTCAAGGCTCATTTACAAAAGCCCAGGATGCTGCATGGTGATCCTCCTAAGAGGGCTATCCTTAAGTCATACACCAAGACAAAGATACGTCTGACACTGCAGGGTCTGTAAGACCAGATGATACAAGTACTGCTGAAATAACAGCTTGTCATTGATCATCTCTCTACTACTTCTGGACTCTTGCCATTTCATGCTATATGGGTCAGAGTACTCTTCTTGAAATGAGTATTTGCTCTTAAGAACCCCAAGACACCTACCAAACTTTGAATTCCTTTTTATGCTGGGAACCTGAAGATGCAACCATTTATTTTATACATTGAGCCAGCCATCTTGGTATGTTTCTGAGATGCAGATTCCTAACAACCTCATTGAAAGGGGCTATAAGTCCCCAATGCTTCTAGGATTTATCATATAGTTTCACAAAGTGAGTTTGTGTGCCCTGCCACAACCTCTACTACTCTGGCTTCCACATAGTTACCATTTTCAACTGGTATTAACACCTATAACAAGCAGGAGTGATACTTCTCATTGATGCTATTGCATCATAGATGTTTAGGACTTACATTATTGTTGGGGTTTAAAGATTAACATAGCCTTTGGGTATTGCATGAATTGGTATTCATAATAAAAACCTGGAGCCAGATATTGTAACACATGCTAAAAGATCAGAGAGACAGAGAAACAAGCCACAGCCACTTCTCACCTTGCCAACTCCTCAGCCAAAAAGGTAGACTCTTTCTCCACAAATCCTCAGACTGAATAGAGGAATCAAACAGCAAGAACATATAGAAGAGAAAAACTCTGTCTCCCCCTGCCTTATATCTATTTCTCTACCCAGAAACATGACTTCTTTCCTGGTTCTGGCTTAATAGTGTGTGTGTTTCCCAAGCACTGGGAGCAGAGGTAAGGGATCCCAAGTGCTGGAATTAAAGCTTTGTGCCATCACCATTGGGTTCTGTTTGGTCTTGAACTCTCAGAGATCCAGATGGGCCTCTGCTTCTGTCTTCTGAGTGCTAGGATTGAATGTGTGTGTCACTACTCCCTGACCTCTGTGGCTAACGCTGGCTGGCTCTGTCCTTATCTTCAAACAAACATTATTTCTTTAGAGCCTATGCAATATATCACTGTATTTGGGGAAAATTGTAAATATTCATATCCCATTTACTACTTTTGATACATCCATTCATTGAATAAAATGCAATGGTAATATCTTTAGGAACTTATAAAGTGGTATTGTTTATTCCTGACTTGTGCATTCCTTCAATTTAACTTTACCACTATACTAGCTCTTTTAGCAGAGATCACAGATGCTGGAGATCTGTATACTGTAAATGTATTGCTCTCATTGTTAATGGAAAGCTGTTTGGCCAATATCTAGGCAGGAAGAGACTGGGTGAGAGAGATGGAGACAGAGAAAATGCTGGGATGAGGAGGAGCAGAGTAAATGGAGTCACCAGTAGGTACAGGGAGAAGCTAGATGAGCATGTGGTACTGAGACAAGGTACCCAGCCACATGGCAGGCAGTAGATAAGAAATATGGATTAATCTAAATGTAAGAGTTAACCAGTAACAAGCATGAGCTATTGATCAATCATTTATAAGTATTATTAAGTCTTGGTGTTGGTTGCTTGGGAAATGGCTGTTGGGACAGGAAAACTCAGCCTACACACAGACACTATAGGAGTCACTCTAAATTTTAGGTATACCAAATACAGTTAATTATGCAAGTCTGAAAAGATAATGAACAGATGTGAGTCTGGCAGAACCTACATCGAACTATGCTTTGAATGGGATTTGAGTGATGGTTAATTTTGATTGTTAATTTGATACCATGAGGAATCACCCTGGAGCTTAATCTCTGGGTATGTATGTTATAGAATCTCTAGGTTAGATTAATTGAGCTGGAAAAGGCCACCCATGAGCTGGTGTCCTAAGCCAAATAAAAAAAAAAAAAGGAAGTGGAGCTGAACAGCAATTCAGCTCTATTTTCTTACTGGGGACACACACAATGTTTCATGCTTCTGTTGCCATGTCTCTATCTCAGACTGTGAACCAAAATATACTTGTTTATAGTAGAAACAAGAAAAATACTTTTATTACTTTCTCTCCATACTTGGATCTACTGTTAAGTTGTATTAATTCAAATTATTATGTTCAATGACATTTGAAATGTCTGAGTATCCTCCAATCGCCATGCTGTCATCTGAGTGAATATCTGAAAACCATTTGGTGGAGGAATTGGAATTTAATCACAGCATATGCTTACCATTGTGCTGCACAATACTTCGCCCTTGAGAAATGACCACTTAATCTGCATATAGTCTACAGTTCTAAAACATGGCTCAGACACAAGAACTGAGCAAATCATTATGCTTTTCATTTAGAAAATCACCTTCAGTTTTCTGTTCTTGCATTATATATGATTATATATTTTAAGAAACACCAGTGCTGACTGGTCATCATTCTTGCCTGTTCTTTAAACCACTGCCACCATCACCACAATTTTCTACCCATTGATCAAGCAACTCCTAAGCAACTCCCCCAACTTAATGTTTTGAAATAATTTTCTACATTCACTTTTAGAAATTAAACAATGAGGCCTGATTTTAATTGGTCACAGGTATCATCATTCCCATTGTTACTAGCCATATGATATATAGAATGAATGTTTCTATTTCAGAATTCCTGGGTTTAAATCCTAACTCACAGTGTAGTGATAGTAGGAGATGATACCTTTGAGAAATGATGAAATCATAATGGTAAAGACCTCATGAATTCCTTAGTACCCTCATACAACTTAAGAGAGACCTTACTGTCTTTGTAGTAACAATGAGAGAGCTGTCATCTATGAGCCAAGAAGTAGGCCCTCAGTTGACAAAATATCTACTGGCATCTTTACTTTTTGTCTTACCATCTTCATTACTTTAGTAAATAAATAAATTTTCTTGTCTATTAGCCACGACGAAAATGGTCTTTTGTTATAGAAGTTCAAATAGACCATCCAAGTTAATAACTCTGCAGTGGAGAGCCATAATTATAAGTCTCCAAAGAGGTCCTTTGACTAATATTTATCTGTTAACTGTTGTTAATGGCTTTTGGTTTCTCTGGATATTTTTGTGGGGTAATAATACTAACTAGTAAAAACAAGCCAACCCCACTGTCTGTATGCAGCCTTTATTTAGTATTGCAGCCTTCAAATGCATGACACAGAATTATTCCCCTCTGGATTGTTTTCACACAGTAGTCACCATTAAATCTTCAGTATTTGGGCTTAGTCACTGTGGTCAAGGTACTGTCTGTGACCCATGCACCATTCAAAGAAGGTTTTTTCTTACCATGTTATGACTAAACTAGTCCTACAATCCCTTTTTGAAATGCTTTCTGAAATCATTCCTGGTATCAACAAACTCACTTTAGGTCATCTGAGAAACACATGCCAAGAAAGAGTAAGAATAGTAAAGGATGTACTGGGTGGGGTATGTTTGAAAAATAAAGGAGGGGGAACTAGGAGAGAACTGTTACTGAAGGGGTATTTTCTCTGATAGACATGCTTATTGTAAAAGTGCTGCTGTGCTCTGCCTTGGATTATAAACATCCCTGTAAAGGAAAGTATGGCTTTCAAAGAATCCCATTCATGATGAAATTTATTCGAACTTCAGTGTAACTGGACAGTTATTTGATTTGCAGGACAGGAGGTTTTAAGTGATTCCCCTTTCTCAGTGAGGCATGTGCCCATTACCCTTATCAGCAAAAAAGACCAATATAGTTAAGGAATTCAGCCAGTTACTTGGAAACACTTTGGCTACACCAAGCTTCTTCAAAAGTGTTTAGGATTCATTTTGACTCCATACTGCGGTTTGCTTTCCTTTCCTCGAGTCTCTGTTCAGTGGGTAAAGATGCCTGCTACCAAACCTGATGACGTGAGTTCAATTCTCAGAAATCACATGGTAGGAGAGGAATGACTCTTGCAAGTTGTTCTCTGACTTATATTTGCACAACCTCACAAGAGCACACATGCACATGGGCACAGACACCCAATAAATAAATAAATGCCATAAACTATAGCATGTGAAGTGATGGTTTTCACACATACATTTATACATGCATACCTTTATACTGTTGAATTCATCCTGTTCCTCACTGCCTTCCCTCTTTCTGGTGAGTTCCCTTTCTTATCTCAGTTTTATATCACACACAAACATACACACACACACACACACACACACACACACACACACACACAGATACTTTTGTTCTCCTTCCTAGATCAAGCCATTCACTTTCATGTTTTTCTTTCTAGTTTAATGACCTACACAATTCACCCTCATTTCCACATATAAAGATACATATAAAATTTTAAATCTATCTTGAGCTCAGAACCTATTTCCACTGAAAACTGACCTGTGACTGTGTATTTGTTTAATCCTCTACACTTTTGGGGTTTTGTTATTACTTTAGTATAACATATTTAAGTCATTTCCTTCATAGTTTCTGGTATTTTATATCATGTTTAGAAGAGTCTTTCCTATCTTCAGTATGTGAATATACCAATATTATCCTTAGAGGGATTTTTGTCTTTTAAAACATAGATAAAATAAACTTTCCTTATCTTCACCTCCGATTCCTCTTTCTCTCTCCTTCCCTTTATTATTGAAACAAGTACCTTTAACTTGAATATAAAAGGGAAAAGGCAGTATTATTGTGTTTCAAATGCGTTAGTAGTTGTCTCTATACTGCTTATATTAAAATTTCTTCCTTTCCACAAACTTCTGTGATATAGTGTTTTGATCCTTTTTAGTCTCTTGATTTTGGTGCTGAGTTCCTTTGTGTTTCATTATATTTAGTAGCTAAAATGTCTAAATTATGATTTCTTTATGTAAATTTACTATTGTCTGAATCCCATGAATTTTACTAATGTAATGTTTTCCTCATCATAGCAGCAGTATTCATAATAGCAAGAATCTGGAAACAACCTAGATGCCCCTCAACTGAAGAATGGATTACCAAACTGTGGTACATCTACATAATGGAGTACTACTCAGCAGTAAGGAAAAACGATTTCCTAAAATTTGCAGGCAAATGGATGGATTTGGAGAATATCCTCATGAGCAAGGTCTCACAAACCCAGAAAGATAAGCAGGGGATGTACTCACTCATTAGTGGACTCTAAACAAAAAAGCGAAAAGCAAAGCATGTCCAAGCTGCAAACTACAACCCCTGATCAGCTTGGGATCTGCAACACCTTGGACTGGCACCTTGAATCCCACTCCCTCCCTCCAGAGGAACACCTGACCCAGTCTTGGGGTGAGGAAACTGGATCTGCCAGGAGTGGATGCTGATCTAAGCCATATTGGGACCTTGGGACCTCCTGCCCTTGCTGGGGAAGAGATGGGGAGATGTGGAGAAGAGAGAATGACTGGAGGGGGTTAGAGAGGGAAGGGACCTTGAACAAGAATATACATGGATAGAAAATGTGACTTTATTCATAATAAAAAAAAATTTTTCAGGTGTTCCAAATTACTATTTTAATTCCTTCGTTTAAAAAACCTGATTACATAATTTTTAAGACCTACAAATAGTGGGGCTATTAGGTATCATAAACTCAAGGATATAGGCTTCTTGAAAAGAAAAAGGGATTGAACATCATAGTAAGGATATTAGGACAAAAATGTCAGCTATTCACAGACACCTTTGTCACAGGAAACCAGGGCTAACACTTCTCAATATACCTTCAAAAACCTCTTTTGAGAGAGAAACAATTTAGGTTTCCAGCTCAAAATATGATTTTTGTTTGGGACAAGGGTATTAAGATTTCTGCAGTATGACTTTACTAATGGCAGAGTGTATGACAGACTCTAGTACTAGTGAATTGTCTGAGAGGAAGAAAATCCCTTCTTTCTTTGTGCCAAAGCATCTCCATCCTCACCAGGATTCTATATAGGTTTGTGTGAGATGGACTGAACCTAGTGGCATCTTGAGACTTTGTAGCTCTCATAAGGTAGGAGCAAGAGTGAAAAGGGAACATGGAAGGAATGGAGGCAGGTCAAGGAATGTATGAAAGCAACCACAATACTGGTTGGTGCCATTTTATCACTACTAATGAGAGAAGGGTATTTGGTACAAGTTTGGTAGGTAGATAGGAGATAGGAACAATAATTTAGGCAATTGATTTTAAGATTTAACACATGAGCTGATTGTAAGGGCCAAATGATGGGTCATTATTGTGAATTGCTGTTTTCTGCCCATGGAATGACCTTTGCACTCATGAACTAACAACAGCACGATACATATACTGGGCCTGTACAAAGCTGGACATGTTAACATTCTTCAGAAATAAGGAAAGGGCTCCTGGGATCCTGCCCCTCCCCAGGCTACTACTGACTGTTGAGTGCTGCTCATAATGAATCAAGGATTCATGTTTTTCAGCTGAGTACTTACTGGTATGTCCCCCACACTCCAGAAAACACATTTATATCAGGCATTTATATCTTGCTATTAAAGAGTTCTCAAAACCAACCCAAGAGAAAATACACATGAAAATGGGAGAGAGAAGTGGGCTTGGGGCTTGGCAGGAGCAGAAGGGAGATAAGAGAGCATACACAGAGTAACCATGATCAGATTGCATTATATGCATATATATATATTAGATTATCTATTATTTGATACTTTCTTATCAAACAATATATTTAATTGAAAATAAGCTTGGACGGGGGGGGGGTAAACCAACCATACCTTGAATGCTTTGCTGATATCTTTATTCATATATTTCCCCTTTACAGATGATGGTGACTAAAAGCAGATGGATTTCCCAGTCCCACCCACCCCACAAAGTACAGACACAGATTCTGTTCAGCATATACAAGCATTGGGGCATATACAAATTCATCTCACTAGGTTGTTAGTGGCAGGAGTTCAGGCTGAGGAGCAGTCTGAGCAGCGCAGGCCTAGTTAGGGAGCAGGCCCATGCTCAGGGAAGGTGGGCTGTCATTATGCCCTGCCACTGGGGTGCCAGCAGGGGAAACAGAATTGAGTCATGGTGATCAGAGTTATTTAGCTCTTGCCATGTACTTTAGCAGGTGATAAGGGAACTCTAGAAGGCTTCTGGCAAGATCCATAGTCCTATAGAAATCTATACTTTAAGGTTGACATCTTCACAATGGAGAAGAAACTGTGCTCAAAGATGTCACAGGGCTATATAACATGACTCCAAATAGAAATGATTTGTATTTGTCAAAGGTACTTTGTCAAATGGAAACTTCTATATAAATTTGAGGGAGTTCAATTAATTGTGATTGTGTGAGTGCCCCAGGGACGGCAGTGGACTGGCTTAAGGGTCCAGGGGCCAGGAAAGCAGTCAAACATGAAGACTGTGCCTGAGGTGAGCACCAATCAGTGGCAGGTAACGGCTACTGCCGAACAGAGTGTTCTCAGTTTCTTGACCCCAGGGAGTCACAAAAGCCTAGCACCTGGATCAGGGCTTGGAAAGTCACTGGGGAAGTTACAGAATGAATCACAAGGGTCAAGGAGGAGGAAGGAAGAGGCATACAAAGCCAGGAAAATTACAAA
>PVIH01023911.1:0-23844 GCA_004025045.1 Sigmodon hispidus
TACCACTTCTGGGTGTATACCCTAAAGAGGCACATTCACACTCCAAAGGTATTAGCTCAACTATGTTCATAGCAGCATTATTTGTAATAGCAAGAACCTGGAAACAACCTAGATGTCCCTCAACTGAAGAATGGATTAACAAACTGTGGTACATCTACACAATGGAATACTACTCAGCATTAAGAAAAAATGATATCCTCAAATTCGCAGGCAAATGGATGGATTTGGAGAATATCCTCCTGAGCGAAGTATCACAAACTTAGAGAGATAAGCAGGGAATTTACTCACTCACTAGTGGTCTCTAAACAAACAAACAAGAAAAAAAGCCAAACATGCCCAAGCTTCAAACCACAACCACTGAACTGCTTGGGATCAGAAATACCCTGGACTGACCCTTCAAACCCCAGTCCAACTATAGGAACACCAGACTTACCCTTGAGGGAAGTGGGGACAAAACTGGATTTGGCCAGGAGTGGAGACTGATCCAAGCATTATTGGGTCAGTGGGACCACAGGACTGTCTGCTTCCTCCCCAGGGAGGGAATGGGGAGTTGCAGAGAAGAAAAATGACCAGATGTGGTGGGAGGGGGAAGGGACCTTGAATAAGGATATACAGGGATGGAAAAAAAATTCAGAGGGAAAGCTGAACCCAAAGTAAATATATGTGTAGCAATCTTATTTGCATTACCACCCTTGATAAGCCATACTTATGATTCTTATCCTCTTTATCATTATTGCTAACTCTTCTGCATTTTAAATTCTTTTTACTGTTTTTTTTGATAAATATGAAATAAAGAAGGAAAAAAAGTAGTGTAGTATACATTTAAAATTTTTCTTAGAAATATTTTTTCATGTTAAATATTTTTACCACAATAAAATGAACCTTATAGAAACATTAAATAAAAAAGAAAGAAAAACTCTACAGAGTTGGGGATATGATCATGGCTCCTGTCAGTGATTCCTCTATAAAGCTAGATGCTCAGGAAGCCAAGGAATAGGGTGCAGCCAGCATACAAAGCCACCACTTTAGTAACTGACCATGGCCACTTAGCAGTTTAAATGTTCAGATACTCAGAAAAATGTAGAGATATACAGTAAAGACAAATTTAGATGAAAAAAAACTAAACAATTATAGTACATTTAAAAATATGCATTTTCTTAGGAGAGTAAAGAGAAGGTACAGTTATAAAAAGGAATAGTTATAAAATAATGAAGTCCTTTAAGGATGAGTAAAGTAGTATTAAAAAGCTATGTAACAAGAAATACAGAAAGTTGGATACTGTAAGTTTTTGTGTTGTCTTTAATTTTTTGATGGTTAATGAACAAATGTTAACTGCTAAGAAGATATTTAATTATGACAGCTGCTAGATTAAACAACCTATATATTTTAAAAATATTTTGACTTCAAAATTTCAGTCAAAAGATATATTACTTTGGGAAAAAATTCTGATTTTATTTGTACAATAAATGAGAGACTCAACAGGGTGAATTGTGTCATTAGAGACAGACTGATGCCTTTGAAACTTAGACCCATGTCTAGAGTAGAATCAGAGGTGAGCAGATTTCAGCTCATGGGCTGCCCATCTACAGAATCCCTCTAGGGGATCAGTGTCATACCCAAGGTTCTGATCTCAGATTCCTGCTAGCAGTTAGGCCCTAGGCTTTAGCTGGGAGGGGCCTTCCTCAGCGACCCCAAACAGAAAGGACTTCCCACAGCCAGACCCAGCCTCCAGGACAAGATGCATCATCATAGACAATCAGGCACCATAGAAATGCAGAACCAAATCCAAGGCAGAATATAGCAGAGATCATGCAGACCCCTTGCTCAGAGCAGATAGGAGACATACAAGCCCTCTAGCCACAACTGATTAGGAACTGACTAAGTGTGAACATCTGAAGCAATGGGCACACACTGGTGCAAGAATACATATAACAATATGAAGAACAAGGCAACACATGAAGAAACTGGTGGTGCTACAATACGATCACCCAAGCAGAAAAAAGAGAAGAAAACAATGCCAAAAACATCTTTATGAAGATTATAGAAGCCTTCAAAGAGGATACAAAAAATTCCATTAAGGAAATAAAAGAAAATATAAACATAAAATTGGAAGAGATGAAGAAATCCTTGAAGGAAAACCAAAATATGAATGAAACATTCCAGGAACTAAAAATTGAAATAGAAGCAATATAAAAGGCACAAAATGAGGCAAAGGCAGAAATAGAAAATCTGAAGAAAAGATCTGAAGTAGAGACAAAAGCCTAACCAACAGAATCCAGGAGATGGAAGAGGGAATCTCTGAAGTGGAAGACTCAATAGCAGAAATAGATACATCAGTCAAAGAAACCACTAAAACCAAAAAAAGTCATAACACAAAATGTTTAGGAAATTTCAGAAACCATAAAAAGACCTAACATGAGATTAATAGGAATAGAAGAAGGAGAAATATACCAGCTCAAAAGCACAGATAATGTATTCAATAAAATCATAGAAGAAAACTTTCCCAACCTAAAAAAAAGGAAATGCCTATAAAGAAACAAGAATCTTATAGGACACCAAATAGATTGACCCCTAAAAACGTCTGCCTGCCACATAATAATCAAGTCACAAAATATACAGAAAAAATTTTTAAGAGCTGCAAATTAAAAGGACCAACTTACCTATCAAAGCAGATCTATCAGAATAACACTTGACTATTCAATGAAAACAATGAAAGCAAGAAGGTCTTGGTCAGAAGTTATACAGACACTAAAAGAGCATGGCTGCCAACATAGACAACTACACCCAGCAAAACTATCAATTACCATCACAGACAACTACACCCAGCAAAACTATCAATTACCATTAGATGGAATAAAGAAGATATTTCATGACAAAGTCAGACTTAAAAAATACCTATCCACAGATCTGGTACTTCAGAAAGCAATAGAAGGAAAACTGCAACCTAAGGATCCCTGATACACCCATGAAACCACAAACAATCAATGATCTCACAGCCCAAAGGGAAAAAGGCATACAAGATACCACCAAAAATAATAACAAATAACAATCAGTGGTCACTAATATTCCTTAATGTCAATGGACTCAATTCACCTATAAAAACACACACACTAACACAATGGATACAAAAAGAGAAGCCATCCTTCTGCTGCATACAAGAAACACACCTTAAACTTAAAAACAGACACAGGCTCAGGGTAAAGGGTTGGGAAAAGATTTTCCAATCAAATGACCATAAGAAACAAACTGGTGTTGCCATCCTAATATCTAACAAAGTAGACTTCAAACTAAAATCTATTAAAAGAGACCAGGTTGGATATTACTTATTCATCTCAGAAAAAAAATGATCAATATGAGATTTCAATTCTGCATATTTATGCTCCTAATATAAGGTCACTTATCTACTTAAAAGAAACACTACTAAAGCTCAAATCCAGCATCAATTCTCACACTCTAATAGTAGAAGAATTTAATACCCCACTTTCACCCTTGGATAGGAAAACCAGAAAGAGACTCAACAGAGAAATAAGGACTAACACAAGTTATGATGCAAATGGGTTTAATAGATAATTACAGAAGCTTCTAAACAAACACAAAATAATATACATATTTCTCAGCACCACATGGAACTTTCTCTAAAATCGGCCACATAATTGGTCATAATGCAAATATTAATAGTTACAAAAAATGGAAATGATCCCTTGTGTCATATTAGAACACCAGGGCCTAAAATTAGAGTTCAACAACATCAAAAATCACAGAAAGCCTACCAACTCATGGAAACTAAACACTACTCAACTAAACCACCTCTGGATCAAGGAAGAAATCAACGTCTTCCGAGAATTTAACGAAAATGAATCCACAATGTACCCAAACATGTTGGACACAATGAAAGTAGTCTCCAGAGGAAAATTCATGACACTAGATGCTTATATGAAAAGCCTAGAGAAATCCCACACTAGGGAACTAACAGCACAGCTGAAAGCCTCAGAACAATTAGAAGCAAACTCACCTAAAATTAGACAGCAGGAAATAATCAAACTTAGAGCTGAAATCAATAAAATTGAAACAAAAATACAATACAAAGAATCAATGAATCAAAGAGTTGGTTCTTTGAGAAAGTCAACAAGATAGATAAACCCTTATCCAAACTAACAAAAAAGCAGAGAGAGTATCCAAATCAACAAAATCAGAAATGAAAAGGGGGACATAACAACAAACCCCCCCAGCTAATCTAGAAAATTATCAGATCATACTTTGAAAAATCTATACTACACAAAAAAAGGAAAACCTAGAAGAAATGGACAGATTTTGGACAGGTACCATTTACCAAAACAAAATCAAGATCAAGTTAAATACCTAAATAGAACTATAACCCTAAAGGAAATTGAAGCTGTTATTAAAAGCCTCCCAAGTAAAAAAAATCCCAGGTCCAAGAGATTCAGTGCATAATTCTAACAAACATTCAAAGAAGAACTAATACCAATACTCCTCGAACTGTTTCATACAGTAGAAACTGGAGAAATATTCCCAAACTCTTTTTATGGGGCCACAATTACCCTAATACACAAGCCACTCAAAGATTCAACAGCCACCATCAAACTAAATCGAAAAATACTCAAAGCAATCCCACTAAAATCAGGTACTAGACAAAGTTGTCCCCTCTCCCCTTATTTATTCAAAATATTTCTCAAAGATTTAGCTAAAGCACTAAGAGAACACAAGGAGATTAAGGACAAAAAATGGGAAAAGACAAAGTAAACCTATCTCTATTTGCAGATGATATGGTTGGATACATAAGTAATTCACAAAATTCTACCAAGGAACTTCCAGAGCTGAAAAGCACCTTCAGCAATGTAGCAGGATGCAAGACTAACTCAAAGAAATCAGTAGCCTTCCTATACACTAAAGATAAAAGGGTTGAAAAAGAAATAAGGGAAACAACACCCTTTATAATATATGCAAATGGCATTAAATACCTTGGAGTAACTATACCCAAAGAAATGACAGATTTATTTGAAAAAAACTTTAAATCCCTGAAGAAAGATATTGAAGAGGATATCAGAAAATGGAAAGATCTCTTGTATTTCTGGACAGATAGGATCTGCATAGTAAAAATAGCCATTCTACCAAAAGCAATCTACACATTCAATGCAATTCCCATAAAAATCCCAACACAATTTTTTACACACCTTGAAAGAACAACACTCAATTTCATTTGGAATAACAGCCAAGCCATGATTGCCAAAACAATTTTGCTGAATAAAAGAATCTCAGGGGACATCACCATACCTGATTTCAAGTTATACTATAGAGCTACAGTAGTAAAAACAGCCTGGTACTGGCATAAAAAAGACTTATGAATGAACAAAATCAAATAGAAGAACCTGATATTAAACCAAAAACCTATGAACACCTGATCTTTGACAGAGAGGCCCAAAATATTCAATGAAAAAAAATAGTATCTTTAACAAATGGTGTTCGCATAGCTGGATGACAGTGTGTCAAATAATACAAATAGTTCCAAATCTATCACCCTGTGCACAAAACTCTAATCCACATGTGTCATACACCGCAATATAAACCCAGCCACACTAAACTTGATAGAAAAGAAAGTGGGAAATACTCTCCAATGCATTGGCACGGGTGACCACTACCTAAATATAACACCAGTGGCACAGACATTAAGAATAACAACCAGTAAGTGGGACCTCCTGAAACTGAGAAGCTTCTGTAAAGCCAAGGACACAGTCAATAAAACAAAACAACAGCCTACAGAATGGGAAAAATTTTTCACCAACCCTACAAGTAACAGAGGACTGATCTCTAAATTATATAGAGAACTCAAGAATCTAGAGCCCAAAACCTTGAATAACCCAGTCAAAAAATGGCATTTAGAACTAAAAAGGGAGTTCTCAACAGAAGAATTACACATGACTGAAAGGCACCTGAAAAAGTGTTGAACATCTTTAGCCATCATAGAAATGTAAATCAAAACAACTTTGTGACACCACCTTACACCTGTCAGAATGGCTAAGATTAAAGACACAGATGACATCCTATGCTGGAGAGGTTGCAGAGTAAGGGGAACACTCCTCCCTTGTTGTTGCGAATGTCAGCTCATTTGGCTACTCTGGAATAAAGTATGGCGGTTTCTCAGAAAACTGGGAATTAATCTCCCCAAGGACCCAGCAATACCACTATTGGTCATATACTTTAAAGATGCACATTTGTACCTCAAAAGCATTAGCTCAACTTTGTTCATAGCAGCATTATTCATGATAGCAAGAACCTGGAAACAACCTAGATGCCCCTCAACTGAAGAATGGATTAACAAACTGTGGTACATCTACACAATGGAGTACTACTCAGCAGTAAGAAAAAATGATATCCTAAAATTTGCAGGCAAATGAATGGATTTGGAGAATATCTCCTGAGTGAAGTATCACAAACCCATAAAGATAAGCAGGGGATGTACTCACTCATTAGGTGGACTTTAAACAAAAAGCAAAACACACCCAAGCTGCAAACCACAACCACTGAACAGCTTGGGATTCGAAGCACCTTGGAGCCCACTCCCTCCAGAGGAACACCTTACCTAGTCTTGATATTGGAATGAAGAAAGCAGATCTGCCTGGAGTGGATGCTGAATTAAGCCATCTTGTACCTTGAGACCTCCTGCCTTTGTTCCCGGCAGAAAACTGTTTTGTAGCTTACTCTGTTGCGGGGGTGGGGAGTAGGGGTTGGGATATGGCAGATGGCAGTAGGATCAGAATCTATCCCTTTTAGTGGAATTGTGTTCTGTTTCATTGGCAGAAGGCAGACAGGAAATGTTGGTGGGACTACCAGATGAAAAAAACTCGGGAATCAGAAAGAACAGAGCAGAGATGCTAGGAGACACAGAAAAGAAGTGAAAATGTTGCTGAGAAAAGATACCAAGCTACATGGCTGAACAAGAAAAGAATCATGAGTTAATTTAAGAGTAAAGAATTAGCAAGTTATATCCCTGGGATTTAGGTTTATCAGCATAAAATTAACACAAGCATCTGTGTGATTATTTCTATCTAAGCAGCAGTGGGGCTGAGAGCATGTCTAAACCTCTGGAATAGGCCCAAAAATCTGGGTCAGAAAACTCATACTATAATCCCTGGTGCATCAGTTGGCTTTTTGGCACTAACTATCTATGGAAGAACACCTTGCACAGCCTTGATACAGGTGGGAGGGGTTGGCCTGCCTCAGCTGAATGTGCTGGGCTTTGTTGATTCTCCATGGAAGGCCTTTCCTTTTCAGAGGTGAGGATGTGGGTTTGGGTGAGGCTGGAGGGGGGCAAGAAGAGGAATGAGAGGGGAATCTGTGGTTGGTATGTAAAATGAATAAAAAGTCTTAATTTAAAAAAAAAAGAATGGAGAGTGGCAATAGTTAGGTATGAGTTTGGACTAATAGAGTTGTTCTAAAACTAGTAAGTGGTTATAGAGGCACAACACTATCAATCTACTAAATATTACTGAGATAAACACTTAAAATTGGTGTCTGTGATCTATGAATGCTCTGTGGATAAGATATTCTGATAAATACTGAGTAGTGGTTTGGGCCACCTTTGAGAAAATCATAGCTCATATCACTATTAGAGCCTTATGACAGCTGAATTTCTTCCTTTTCTTCTTCATTTTATTCTCTCTAACGTTAGTTTGTGTCATTAAGCACATGCTCATTCAAGCATGTGTGTGCATGTCTGTGTGTATGTGTATGTGTGTATACATGTGCAAATCAGAAGATGAACTTTTAGTAGCTCCTTCTTTACGCAGAAGAGGAAGCAGAGAGACTATAAGAGCTAGAGGGGATGAATGACATCAGGAAATAAGACCTTCTAGATACAGGATGACTGGCGCACATATGAACTCACAGAGATAGGGCTTGCACAGGTCCAAACCAATGGGGTTCCAGCAATGAGAGGTTTAATGGACAAGGGCTTTTATCCTAACCAAGAAGCTATCTGTAATTGATACCTGCTTCTAAAGGAAAAAAATAGTTTTCTCCAATGCAATCTCATTGGGATACAAACCACACTTAAGGGCAGGCCCCATCTCCAGCAGTAGATGATCAATTCCAAATGAACTCAATGGTACTTTTGGAGATTTGGTATTTTTTTAACCTTACTGGTTTTTTGCTTGTTTGCTATGTATTCTTTATGATGTGTGTGTGTGTGTTTATCTTGCTTATCTTTGTAAATTTGTTTCATTTATTTTATTCAAGATTTGTTTTATTTTATTTTATTCTAATTTGTTTTTATTTGTCTGTTTATTTACTAAGCAAAGAGAGAAAAGCATGGAATTCAATAGGTGTAGAGGTGGGGAGGATCTGGGAGAAGATGATGAAAAGGAAACCATAATTAGACAATAAGAAACTGTATTTTCTTTTTTTTTAAATGGCATAGGATTCTATTAATATCAGATTTCAGGATATGCAAAACTTTGTCTTAATGAAAAGCAGTTTTATATTTTCTTTTTTGTGATGAATAAAGTCACATTTTCTATCCGTGTATATCCTTATTCAAGCTCCCTTCCCCCTCCCACCCCCTCCAGTCACTCTCTCATCTCCACATCGCCCCATCTCCTCCCCAGCAAAGGCAGGAGGTCCCAAGGTCCCAATATTGCTCAGTTCAGCATCCACTCCTGGCAGATCCAGTTTCCTCACCCCAACATCAAGACTGAGTCAGGTGTTCCTCCAGAGGGAGTGGGATCCATGGTGCCATTCCCAGGTGAAGAAACTATATTTTCAATAAAAATAAATAAAATTTCTTTTTACTTGATCGAAATATAAGTATTATCCATAACTTAGTGTTTTTAATTAAATAATTGCTATATATTTTCTCCTTTTAAAAATGTTTAAAGTCTGAGATCTGTCAAATAAAGATGTTTTATATGTATGTATATTTTAAAAAAGTTGATCTGTTCTTCCATACCATCACAGCATTAGAACTCAGGTCATCAGAGTGAAAGTAAGGGCCTGTGTTCACTGAACCATTGTACTGGCCTTGGGTTTCTTTTAAAAATCAGAACTAAGGACTTTAGCATTTCTGTTGGTTTTTTCCAAGTGATTTCACTATTCTACACTTTCAATTCTGTGCTCTTTTCTACAGCATTTTTAAAATGGTTTCAAGCCACCCAGCTGTTTTCTGGTTCTCTTGTCGCAGTTCAGGAATATAGAGAGTTGAATTACTGGAATGGGAGCCAGCCAGCTGCCTGAAAAGTATTTCTATTGAAAGGCAGACTCATATCTACAGGTTTTTGGTCCTTGTGTTCCAAGAGTTGCCATGTGCCAAATTTTAAGTCAAGAAAATACTGTACTTAGAAAGAAAAAAAGACCTCCTGCCCATGATGGGGAGGAGATAGGGAGATGTAGAGAAAAAAGAGTGAATGGAGGGGATGGGAGGGGGAAGGGACCTTGAACAAGGATGTACACGGATAGAAAATGTGACTTCTTTATTCATAATTTAAAAAAGTTAAAAAGAAAAGAAAAGAAAAGAAAGCAAAACATCAGGTCCTACATTATGTTGTCTAAAATTTGTTTATGCTAAATTTCTGAATGCTTTGGCTTATTTCTCAGCCACAATCCCATTAAGATCTCTTTTGTATCCATTTTCCATTAAGTAAACAATAATTTGAAAGCAGAATATCATAAGTTTTTTTACGAGCTAATGACATTGAGTTTACAACAGCTGTAATGGATTACTAGAAAAACATTAAACTTTGTTGACCCCAGAGATGACTTTTAGGAAGCCTTGCTAAAAATAACAGGGGAAAGTGCTGTCATGGCACTAATAAAATTGGCTAAACTACTAAGAAAAAAATCAGAAAAATCAAATAAAAAATGATAAAGAAAAAAACCAAAAAAAAAATCGGTCCTCCAAGCCCCAAATGGCAATCAGAATCCTCAACTGCTACAGTATATGCTTGAAAATGTCCAGTTATTGATAAATATATACACAAGACATGTAAAGAGATAGTTACACAAACTCTGGTCAGAAAAAGGAAAGCAATTCAGTTAAATGAACAAATCAAATAGGCACTTTTAAGTTTAAAAGTGTTAACAACTAAAATGAAGAATTCACTAGGAAAGTCTGGCAGTTCAAAAGATTACACATTGTGTGTCCCTATTATTACTAGAGGTTTCTCTCTGCTCTACACTTGGAATTTAGATAAGGCACAGAGAATATTATAGAACATCAAATTTGTTACAGAATATAGTACAGTACCCTTGGGTGATAAGTATGAATACTAAGTAGCCAGAGGAAAACACTCTTGTAACACTGAACAATGCCCACAGAGACCATTGTGTTGGCCAATATTTTAGAAAGACTGTGTGTGTTATTTCTTAAAGTTTGAGGATAAACAAAGTTTTTGAAGGATTTTTCTGTCCATATGATTGCCAGACCTATTTGGATAAACTCTTACAGAATGGGACAATACTTTCTCTTTCTACTTTACTAGTCTCTGCTAGTTAGAAATTGTATGATCTTTTGAGTAATATAAAATGTCATATTGCCAATCAAGACTGAAGATAGTAAGCTTAGCTCAGGAAGCCCCATTTTATATTCTAGCAGCCATTTTATTAAAAAAGTAAACTAGAGTTCAGTTTTGTATTCCTGGCAGGCGGCCTGCCCAGTTCTTGGAAAAGAATAGACATGCCTGCCCAGTTCTGGGAGAAGAATAGACCAAGCATTAGCCAAGGATATGTCTTGTATTCAAACCACAAAATGTTCCAACCTAGAGACAGCTAATCAAAAACCAGCCACCCCAGGTGGGGTCCAAGAATACCCTGATGTGGAAAGTCCCTGAGCATGAGCCAATCAGTAGGACGCTTGCACCATGTCCCCAAGCAACCTACTTTGTTGTAGTGTTTGCATCTAAAACCTAGGAATAAGCAATTCCTCCTTGCTCTGTTGTGACTAAGGACTAAAGTGTAGAGTAAGCTCCCTGCCTGGCTTGTATTGTGCTGACAATAAACCTTGCTGTTGCATTCAGGGCAACTCTGACATTGGTGGTCTCTCTGGGGGTCGAGTTTTGGGCAGAACAAAGACCTGAGATTATACACTCAGACACCATTCCTTCAACCAAAAGTCATGTAGATTTAAAAGAATTGCCTGAAGCAGGGAACTAGACAAAAGAAAGAGGGAAAAACATGTCTTTTGAGTCAGAGGTAAAGAAAGCAACCACGTTTGGTCATGAAGACCTTCTAGGGGCTAGGACGTCACAGGCAGGGTAAAATATCGACAGTGTCAGAGAAAGCAGGTTTAAGACTTAGGCCAATATTTTTTTTTTACTTTATTTATTTGCCTTGGTGTTTGCCTGGAACTGGAACTACAGGCAGTTGTTAGCTGCCATGTGGGTGCTGGGAATTGAACCCCGGTCCTCTGGAAGAGCAGACGGTGCTCTTAACCACTGAGCCATCTCTCCAGCCCAACTTAGGCCAATATTAAATAAAGGAATAGAGAGAGAAAAAAGAAAAAATTTGACTCTGTAAGTAAGAACATTGTCATTACAAAGGCTTAGCAATGGGGATCTATAAATAACTGCATTGAAGGAAGAGTTTTATAGTAAGAAATTACATATCTTATTTAAAGGAATAATTACTCCCCCAATCTTTTTAACTTATCTTCAGGTATATTAACTGTGTTTCTCAGGAGTTGTTTCCTGCCCAGGTAATTAATGAGCTCATTTGTATTAAACCTGAGGCTTGAAGGCAACAGTATATAGTTGTGATGATTCAATCTTTTGGGCAGGTCAAAATATCTTGTTTCTACCCAGATAGAAATGCAACTCAACAGCCATTTTGTGACCAAAAAGTAGGTAACAGAATAGATTACAAACTTTGAAGGAAAAATGGCATCAATGACCACCAGAGCCAAAGGACCCACTTGTATCAATTGGCAGAAGAGCTGGGTGTCTAGGACCCTGGCTAAATAGCCCTACTCTTTAGGACCTAGCTAACAAGGGCATATCCTGTGTCCTTCCCCCACTCTCCCCAGCCCCAGACACCAGCAGCAGCATCCTCTCCATACCAAAAATTCTGGATGTATCAGCATATATCACATAAGCCACTGGCCTCACCTTTGGTAATGGGCAGAAGAAAAATCCCTGGGTACACAAACCCTACCTGCACAGATTGCCAAAAGAAAGACCCCCTGAGACACAATATCAACCTTTACCAATTGGAGGAAGAGATGGGTAGATGACACTGAAGAGAAAGTGACTGGAAGGGACAGGAGGGGGAAGGGAGCTTGAACAATGATATGCATCAATAAAAATATGAATTTACTCATAATTAAAAAAGGAAAGAAAAGTATACATTCAACAACAAAGAACAATATAGCACCACCAGAGCCTAGTGGTTCTACAACAATAAGACCTGAATATCCCAATGCAGATGAAGCAGAAGAAAGCAACCTTAAAAATAATTTTATGAAGATGATAAAGGCCCTCAAAGAGGAAATAAAAATTCCCTTGAAGAAATAGAGGAAAATACAAACAAAAAAATTGGAAGAAATCAATAAAACCCTTAAAGAAATCCCCCCTCCAAAAAAAAATCAAACCAATGAAGGAAACATTTCAAGACTTGAAAACTGAGAGAAGGCAATAAAGAAGACACAAACCAAGCGAGTTCTGGAAATGGAAAATCTGGGTAAATAAACAGAACTACAGATACAAACATAACCAATAGGATACAAGAGATAGAAGAGAAAATCGAAGAGTGCTGAAGATATGATGTATGATATAGCAAATAGACTCATCTTGTCAAAGAAAATTTTAAGACCAACAAATTCCAAAAACATCCAGGAAATCTAGGATACCATGAAAAGCCCAAACCTAAAAATAATGGGAATAAAAGAAGAATTCCCTTTCAAAGGCACCACAAATATATCCAAAAAAAGAAAACTCCCCCAACCTAAAGAAAGAGATGTCTATGAAAGTACAAGAAGCTTACAGAACACAAAATAGCATGGACCAAAATAAAGTCCCTTTAACGCATAATAACCCAAACACTAAACATACATAATAAAGTAAGAATATTAAGAGCTGAAAAAGAAAAAGGCCAAGGAACTTATTAAGGCAGACCTACCAGAATTGCACCCAAATTCTCAGTGGACACTCTGAAAGTCAGAAGGTCCTGGACAGACATTCTGCAGACACTAAGAGTTCAGGGTACCAGCCCAGACTACTATAACCAACAAAGTTTTAAGTCACCATAGACAGAGAAAACAAGATATTTCATGACAAAACTAGATTTAAATAAAATCTATTACAAATCCAGCCCTATATAAATTACTAGAATTAAAACTCCAACTCAAGGAAGTCAACTACACTCACAAAAACACAAGCAATAAATAATCCCACAGCAAGAAATCACAAAGAAGGGAAACATACACACATTACCAATACCACTAACAAAACCAAAAAATAATAGAAATTAACAATCAGTGGTCATTAATATCTCAATATCTATGGACTCAATTTACCTATAGAAAGATACAGGCTAACAGAATAGAGACAAAAAGAAGACCCATCCTTCTGCTACATACAAGGAACACACCTTACCCTTAAAGACAGTCATTACCTCCAAGTAAACTGTTTGGAAAAGATTTGATTTTCCAATCAAATGGACCTAAGAAACAAACTGTTGTAGCTATCCTAATATCTAACAAAATAGACTTCAAACTAAAATTAATCAAAAGAGATAGAGAAGGATATATTATATTCATCACAAAAAATCTACCAAGATGAAACCTTAATCCTAACAGTTATGCCACAAATACAAGGACAACCACTTTTGTAAAAGAAACATTACAGATGCTTAAATCACACATCAAACCCTACACACTAAAAGTGGGCGACTTCCATACCCACTCTCACCACTGGACAAATCTGCAGACAGAATATTATCAGAAAAATAAGGAAACTATTAGATGTTATGACTCAAATGGACTTAACAGACATCTGTAAAACATTTCACCCAAACACAAAAGAATACTTTCTTCTCAGCAGCTCATGGAACCTTCTCTAAAATTGACTTGCTCAGTTACAAACCAAACTTCAATGGAAAAAAGAAAATTGTAACCACCTGTATCTTATCAAGTCACAGTGGCATAAAGTTATAAATTAAAAAAAGCATAAATTGCAGAAAGCATAAAAAGTTGTGGAAATTAAACAGTGTTCAAGTAAATATTCTCAACAGATTGGAGAGCTTTCTTCCAGGGAGCTGGCCGGTCTTTGTTCCTTCTGGAGTGTTCAGCTGGTCTTCTTCCAGGTGTATGAGCTTGACTGACAGTGATGCTCAACTGTCCATACTGTCTATCCAATCTCGGTAAGAGAGAGTCTAGTGAATTTGGTCAGTATCAAAGAGTTCATGAAGCTATTTTTGAGTTGTTTACTTCCTGTTTTAAGAAGATTTTCTGTACCATGGGATGTTTTGTCTCCCCTTAGAACAAAGGTTTTTAACATGTAGGCCAGGACCCCTTTGTATGTCAAATGACCTTTTCATAGGTGTCACCTAAACCTGTCAGAAAACATAGATATTTGCATTATAGTTCATAACCATAACAAAATTACAGGTATAAAGAAACAACAAAAATAATTTTAGGGTTGGGGGTCACCACAACATGAGGAAATATTTTTTAGTGTTGCATCATTAAGAAGGTTGAGAACTTCCTTGTAAAGATCTTGTTTTAAAAATATATTATTGTTTCACCTCCCTTTTCGTGTCCCAGGTCTTAAGAATTTCTTCTTTAAGATGGAACATTTTTAAACTGCTACCCAACACCAAAGAAACAAAAAGTGGGATCCAAAGCTAGTGACTTTGGAGAGATTTTTCTTTACTGGCCTCCAAGGCTATAAATGTCTGTCTAGTTACTTAATAATAAAACCAGACCTACCAACCAACATTATCTATCACAGCATAAAAGTGGATAAATCCAAATGTCCAACAATGTTGAATTTCATAAAAAAAAACTTCCAGTATATAAACAAAATGGGCTATTGTTTGACAGAAAAAAGTCATGAGATATTATTTATCATGCTAAAACATAAATGAACTTAGAAAACATGTTGAAAATCAGATATATTTTACACACATATTTATATTAACTATTGAGAATTAATAAAAATACAAACAGAAAAGTGAATTAATTGCTAACTAGATCTGGAAGTAAGAATTTCAATTAATTATAAATGGAGAAGAAAAATCATAGTATCAGGAAACATACTCTAAAATATTCTACAACTCAGTTGCAGTCTTAGAATCAGCAATTAGTAAATTTCATGGTATGTTGTTGGAACACTGTCCTTGAATAAATTTGCATGAGGAGAATTTTTGAAAACTTGTGGGACAACTTCAAGGAAATAAGGCCAAAGTCTCATAATATCTGTTTCTCCATAACATGTCAAAGCAAAACACACAGCTCTTAGTTCAAAAGAAATCAGTGGTAGTTTATTCTTGGCCAAAATATGAATCACCCTCTGTGTTACTGGTGGCCTGGTGAAGGTCCAGGCTCTTGGTGTCCTATTAACAGAGTTCAAAATCAGATTTGAGCATGTAGCAAGATAACTTTGTTCCAAGTGCAGCAACAGAACGGATTAAGAAAAGATGCACTGTGAAGATTAACAGTGGGCCATGTTAATGGGGGTACTCATGGGCCATGATTGTCCTTGGTGCTTCCTTTTCTGTGGTTCAGAAGAAGGGAAAGTTTGGTTAAAGGGCATAGCAAGTGTGGTTCTCTGTTTTGATTGATATGTCATTTTTTGTCAACTGTGCATGTCCATTGTCATAAAGCATCTGATTTTAATTATATGCATGACCAATAATTAATAGGCATAGGTAAACAAAGCATTCTCACTAAAAGTTCATTGTAGGACACAGTTTTACTTTACTGCATATGCACTCAAAATCAGTTCAATCTGGATCAGTCTTTCTAGTCTTCATACCCAGGTACATTGGGAATATATGTGAATAGAAACTGTCCAAATTTGATTAATGGCAGAGTTAGTAAAACTTATACTATTATTCATAAAGGATGTCCCTGTAGCCCAATGAGGTGTGAGTGCATCATACATGCATGTAAAGGAGTTAGGTCTCCAAGTAAATAAAAGAAGAAACTGAATAACTGAAAGCAAGTAAGAGTCTGGACTTTTAAACTATTCCTTATGCTTTCTTGCTATAGTGGTACAAGAATGCAAATTCAGGCTACCTTAAATATAGTACAGTGGGAAAATAACTTCCTAAAGGATATCTATGTAGAGGTGGTTTGAATAGGGATAGCCCTCATAGGCTCATATATTTGAATGCTTGGTCATTTGAGAGTGGCACTACTTGAGAGGGATTAAGGGTTATGGCTTTTTGGAGAAAGCTTGTCACTGATGGGCTTTGGGATTTCAAAAACTCAATCTACACACACACACACACACACACACACACACACACACACACACACACACACACACTTGCTGCTTGCAAATACAGATGTAGAACTTCCAATTGCTCTAGCATCATGTCTGCCTATGTGCTGCCATTTTTCCAACCATGATGACAAAGGAATAAACCTCTGAACTGCAAGCAAGTCCTCAATGGTCATAGTGCATCTTCATAGCAATAAAACACTGACTAAGACACAGAATTAAAAAAGTCACAAATCAAGGCACTTTTTCAAAACATTAGTAGAAATATCAGGTAGACTGAGGAATTGGGTTTCTATGTTGTGGATTCTTAGTCTTGTTGATAAAAGAATTTAAAAACTGATTCAGAAGAAAGCAGGGAACATTTTATTGAGGCTGAAGGGAAGGATAGGGCTGTCAAGCTGGAAATCTTGGTAGCTGTTGGGTAGAAGAGGAGGGAGATGGAGAAGAAGAGAGAAAGTAGTGACTTCTATGATAGGCACAGCATATTCAGCAATGGAAGATGGCAGATAACTGCACTGGGTAGGAGAGGGTCTTCAGAAAAAGACTGAGAATACCCCTCATAGCTTTCCATAGCCTTGGGAACTACTTTATTCATGGCCTGAAAACAAAATAAGACATAAGGACTCCTCAAATAAAAGCTAAGAGATATTTCTAGGCCACTCTATAAGTTTCTTTCCAGGTATGCTGTAATGTGTTTATAAGGTATAAATATAAGATATAATAATGAAAGTTGTACTAATAGATGAGCCAGGCATCTAGGCATCTTGGCTTGGGATGATTGTATTTCTAGGTGTTTATGCCTGTTCATTTCTATGTTGGGTGAGTTTTCCATTCCTTGGTTTCTGTTGCCCTCCCTGGATCTTAGAAGCAAGCAGCAGCTGTGGGTTACCTGGAAGAGAGTGCATCTGAATCATTTCCAGCTATGGAAACTGTGAGGAAGGATCTAAGATGGAACTCCTCTTTCTAGGTATTGGGTGGTGACACTAAGAAACCTGGATGCTTGCAGAGGGCTGGGGGTAGGAGGTCTAAAAGTCTTCACAGGAAGGAAGAAAACTAGATGTGCCACCACTGGATCTGTGTAGAACTCTGGGTGTGGGAGCAGAAAGGAAGATGAGGCCACAGTAAGTGTTTTCCTACAAAGCTGGGGACAAGATTGAGGTGGGGCTTGAAACTGGAGGAGAAGAAGGAAAGTGAAGATAGCCTATATGATTTCCTGGCAAGTGTGGAAGGCAGATTTCCATGGAGTGCCTGTGGGTGTTGGCTGAGAGAAAGGATAGATAGGATGGTAGAGGAAGGCTGTAGGAAATGAGTGTTTGCTGGAAATACCCCCAATCCCTTTTAAGTTTAAATAATATTTATCCAGTCCTCTTACATAAGGATAATAAGGTCTATTACCAGAGCTTTTGGCCTAAATCTTGGCTTTAACCATGAATACTTGCCTACATTAAAAGAAAAGATACAATATAAAAACTAAATGGAAAAATAAATTGTTTTTTCTTAAAGCTGAGATTCTTTTTCTGTCTCCTCATCTTGCCCGTAGGAATATTACAATTTCATACGAAAGAGTAATCAAAATAAAAAAGAGTCATCTCTGGCTTTAACTTTAGTCATCTGGGCCTAGTACCAGAGCTGACTGATGATGCTCTTTTTCCTTTAAGATGTGTAGGTATTTCATGCAGGAATCCTAATCCTAAACATATCCACAGATCTCAAGGTCCTATAGGTACCTCCACAGGGGGTTCCATGTTCTTGTGTTCCAGAACAGAGAGTTGGAGATGTGTGTCTAGTAGTAAAGCAGAGACAGATGACCAAAAAAATACCCTTCAAGTATAAGTGTTTCATAAGCACAGTATTTTTTAAAAAAAAATCAACATGTCCATTTCTTTCTATAAGGTTAGGACTCAATGAATAACAAATTTACAAAATATAGCAGTTTCACTGGAAGAATTTTGCCCATTACTCCATTTTCCTTAATGGTTCCAGGAGAAGCAAATACAGTCTCTCTTATTCAGTTTTAATCACTGATATTAGTCTCAGATCATGCATTATTTACATGTTATTTATACACATAATTATTTACACACATTTCCGTGTGTGTGGTGTGGTGTGTGTGTGTGTGTGTGTGTGTGTGTGTGTGTGTGTGTGTGTGTGTGTGTTACAAAATGACTACAAAGGGATTAAACAGGCAAGGAGTTTCAAAGAGTCCAGAGAAGCCCAGACTGGGAAACAAATAGAAATGCAAAATGTCTGTGTGGGACTCTGATAAGGAACTAAACTGAACTGCAAAAGAAGTCTGATGGGCTAGTGCATCTCCTTTCTGCTTTCACAGAGTTTGTAGAGCTACTCTGCATAGAGTTGAGATAACCACCTACCAAGGAGAGAAGAAAAATGAAGGACACTATTGGATCTGGATGGGAATACAAAAGGATGGGCAAATGGCAATATGAGAAGGCCTTATCAACAATGGAGGCCAAATTCATTAAAGTCCCTGTATAGTTTGCTGTTTTGTCTGTCAGTTAGCCCCTTGGCATACATACCAAGTGGTCAGAGAATAGGTACATAAAATGGAGACTCTTAGGCCAATACACAGCTTGCTATGCATTAGACCAAAAGGGCTACAGCAATAGGGATTTGGGGGGGAAGGGGAGATATTTACATAGCATTGGAACATATAGCATATAGGACATCTGCATGGCATGGGCTGTCTTGAGCATTCTCTGTTACATGTACTTCTCTATATAGCATGTTTTTATTAGCATCTTAAATCTCCCTGAAATGGTATACATGTAATTATTATGAGTCAGAGATTGCCTTTACACATTTCAGATTGCTTCTGCCTTCCCCTGTGACTCTAGCTGGTTCTAGATGTACTCAACAAAGTGAGGTAAGTGGGGGGCTTCCAGCCTACCTTCTGCAGTCAATAGGGTTTTCTCGTATGGTAAGTTTGTAGTATTTGTGTGAAGATTTTTGGACCTTCCCTTAACTTCGATACTATTGCCTCACTAAGGAGCCCTTTCCCTTTCTTTTTGCTATTTCTCCTTTACAAGGGATTTGTCATTAGGATGGATGGGTGATTCTATTAAAGGCATCTGAAGCACAGAAGTGAAAAACAGAGAAGGGGGAGAGGGAGACAGACAGACAGACAGACAGACAGAGAGAGAGAGAGAGAGAGAGAGAGAGAGAGAGAGAGAGAGAGAGAGAGAGAGAGAAATGCTGGAAAGAAATCCCAAGAATAGAATTCAAGTAGGACCCAAGGTCAGAAGGTCAGAAGATATTTATTTGATTGTGCCACCTAGTGGAAAAAATAGACGAGGCCATCTTCCACTCTGCCCGCCCCCCCCCCACACACACACTTAGAATGCCTTCTTGGCTGATATTCTTCTTGACAAGCTATTTCAGGCTTCACAGTTTCTCTAAGTTGCCACTGACTATCTGTCGATATTTTGGCCCAAAGATACCAGCAGGACATGGCTGACTCCATTTGGGAAAGGGATTGTGAAGAAATAGCCTCTACCACCAATCCCTTTGGAGTAAAACATGAACCATTTTGTTTAGACAAGTAGTACCTGGGCTAAATTTAGATGGGGTTCTCTATTACAATGATAAGTTATTTCTTAACAAAAAAGGCACACACACAGAGAATTTTCACTGACCATAATTACACAGTTAAAACTGGTTTATCTCTAAAGCAAATTTAGTTCTGTTAGATTACATCCTGGAGTACTCTCTTGGGTTAGTGTTTAGGGAGAAAGCTCATTAATTTATATTCCACAAATTAAAAACAGAAGTCAATCAACTCAAAATTTCCAAGTTTGCTCTTTCTTAGAATTTAGCTTTTTGCCCCAGCCAGTGGCGTCTTCAACATGGACCTGAAACTGGGGATGAGACAAATGGGGGAATGGAAACACAGAGGAATGAGGGCAAGACAAAAGACGTTCTGATCAACCTCAGACTTTATTTTTCAGCCAGCAGTTAAATAGGGACTCAATGTGGGAAAGTTCACACAGACATGTAGGGTGGAGACATTCCATAGTCAAAAGGTATTCTGCTAAAGCAGGATGTGTTACTTTTGAAATATATCTATCAATTGCCTAACTGGAAAAGGGACACCTGTTCTCTAGGTGTTACTATGGAAATCAATCTATCATTTGCCTAACCGGAAGAGGGACCACCTGTTCTCTGGGAGTCTTTCCAGAAAGGAGACACCTGTTGTTGCCTGGGAAAAAGCTTAACTCATAGTAAAAGGAAGCCTAATTTGAGTCTTGCCTGAAGGGATGAATTCCTGGTGTAGCTTGAGACAGTGGGCATATTGGCCCTCAATTCCCAACAGTTTTCCTAAGATCTTAATATCAAGAGTTAGATTTGCATAACTGTATTGAATTGTCTTTATTCTGTTTATAACAGTAACAGATGCAGAGATCCACAGTCAAGCACTAGACTGAGATGTGGAGTCCAGTCAAAGAGAGAAAAGAGGAAGTATTTGAGCAAGGGGGTTCAAGCTCTTGAGGGGAAATCTACAAAGACAACAGAAACAAACTAGTGGGATCTCATGAACTTTAGAATGACAGCTATGGAGCCTGCATGGGACTGGACTAGACCTTCTACATAGGAGACACAGTTGTGTAGCTTACTTTGTTTGGGAGCCTCTGGAATTGGGATCAGGATTTATTCCTGGTGCATGAGCTGGCTTTCAGGGAGGCTATTACCTATGGAGGGACACTTTGCACAATCTTGATACATGAGGGAGGGGCTTGGACCTGTCTCAACTGAATGTACTGGGTTTGCTGACTCCTCATGGGAGGTATTACCTTTTTGGAGGGGATAATGGAGTAAAAGGCTGTGGGGGAACAGGAGGAGAGATGAGAGATCTGTGGTTGGTATGTAAAATGAATAAAAAATTCTTAAATAAAAAATTTGAACTTGTTGGCAGCCTTCACTACTTCCTAATACTGATGAAAAATTTGCTCACATTGTAATATGCCTTCAATTATTTTAATAAGAATTCAAGAGCAGGAAGTTTTAAATATGTGTGATATAATTGCCACTGTAAACAGGAGGTCTTAAATGATTTTTATTAAAACTGTCACAAATAGAATATCAAGGAAAAAATATTCCACAGAGCTTAAAATTAATAAATATCCCAATTTACATGAGAATTACATTCCAAATATATTGTTCTAGCTAAGTTTAATATAATTTTTAAAAGATCATCAAAAATGTTATATATCTGATATATTTGTACCATTCTAAATGAAACAATTAAAGCAATTAAATTATGAAAAATTTAGCAAAATGCAATAAATATAATTCATTTACTACTAATGAGATAAAAATATAAAATGTAAAACAGCTGGAGGTGTGTCTCAGTGGAAGTATTTATTTAGTATTTTTGAAATCCAGAATTTCATCCCTAACACAATAAAGTAGGAGGGAAGCCTGGGACTATACATTCACAAATTGTGAATACATTTGATTACATTTTTTTTCATTCTTTATTTTAAAAAATTATGTGTGTTGGTATTTTGACTGCTTGTCTATCTTTGGGAGGGTGTTGAATCCCTTGTAGCTAGGATTAAAAACAGTTTTATATTCCCATGTGAGTGCTGGGACCTAAACAGGGATATTTTGGAAGAACAACCAGTGTTCTTAACCACTGAGTAATATCTTCAGCCTCACATTTTGTTCACTCTTTATGCCACTACTAAATAAATCTATTATGTAGTATTGCACACTCAAAACAGAATCACTGAAACATAGCTGACAGAATATGATTAACAGCAAATGTTTGCTAAACATTTTAGACACTGAGCAATTAAAATCCCTAGAAAATTTGGTCTTAATTATCTTCAAACTATTTAAAAGGTCTCCATGGTAAGTAAAAGTTAATAAACTTTATAATTGTCCAAATTCTTTTCATATGAAGCTTGGGGAAGTTGACAGACATCAATAAAAATTCAAATGTAATAATTTATTATACAATCAAAGTCACTTAAGGCCCCTAAAACAGTCCAATCCATGGTACTTGCATGATGATTCCTCAGTTTTCATAAATTTAGCGGTTTCACATTTCATGGGGTGACCCAGGCTCAAACTTGATGGTAGCTCAAATTCTAATTGGTCTTAATAATAAAAATCCAGAGCCAGATATCAGAACAAATACTGAAATGTCAAAGAAGTAAAGGAGCTAGCCACTAGAAAGACTTTTTACATCTATGGACTCCTCAGCCCAAATGGGGAAAAGTTCCTGTCTCCTCCAGCCTTATATTCCTCTCTCCCTCCAGCCTTATACTCCTCTCTCCACCACTTCCTGTCTCCACCTCCCTAGTGCTAGGATTAAAGGTGTAAGCCTCCAGACAAGACGGTGTTTCTCCTTTAGACTGGATCAATCTTGTATAACCCAGGGTGGCCTTGAACCCCTGTTTTTTCCTCCTCCCAAGTGTTCAGGATTAAAGTGAGCACTACCACGGCCTGATCTCTATGGTTAACTAGTAGCTAGCTCTACCCTCTGATCTTCAGGCAAGTTTTATTTGTTAGAGCAGGAACAAAATATCACCACAGTTGACAGTTTGCATAATAAATTCCATGTATGACAGAGAAGCTGCATTTCAACAGTGCTCTTTTCCTTCTGTTTTGCCTTGTCCAACAATGATGTGATGACTTTTGTTCATTTTATTATATTTCATTTTGTTATGTTTTGTTCTTATCTCTTAGAAGCCTGTTCTTTTCTAATGAGAGACAGAAAGGGAGTGGATCTGGATTGCGGGAGGGGAGACAGAGAGGAACTGGGAGCAGTAGAGGGAAAGGCTAGGGTAATTAGGATAAACTATGTGAGAAAATAATCTATTTTCTATGAGTATATATTTATATATGTATATAAGTTATGTATGTGTAGATGAAGAAATACTTCAAAATGTTACAAAGTTGAAAGTGTTTCATTTTATATTTGATACTTAAAAATAATCTGCACTAATACATGTCCCAAAAAATATCAATGTAAATTTTCCTATTGAAAGAAAACTCATACCAACTTGATATAGGCAATTTTTTAAAATGTTATCTTGGTATCTTCATTTCCACGTGCAAAAGGATTTATAAGACTTCACATTTTCCAGTAATAGAAAATAAAATATAATAGCCAAATGAAGTAATTATCGCCAATTTTTATGTGAATTCATCTAAATCATTAAGTAAAAAAATAGCATTTACACTTGAATATAACAAGGTATATTATCATTAACAGCAATATATTATAATTCTATGTCCTTTTAAAGAAAGATTTTAGATGTTTTTAGAAAGATGCATTTATAAGTGGAAACTGAGTGCCACATGCTATCCTTAGTTTTCTTATTATCTGTAACATTTATTGATTCATTGTATTGATAGAATTAACTGATAT
>PVIH01023912.1:0-13871 GCA_004025045.1 Sigmodon hispidus
TCTTTGTCAAAAATCAGGTGTTCATAGGTTTTGGGGTTAATGTCTGGATCCTCAATTCTATTCCATTGGTCCACAAGTCTGTTTTTATGCCAGTACCAGGCTGTTTTTATTACTGTAGCTCTATAGTATAGCTTGAAGTCAGGGATGGTGATGCCTCCTGAGGTTCTTTTGTTGAGTAAAATTGTTTTGGCAATCCTGTTATTCTAATTTCCTAGCAGAGCATAAACTGTTACCACTGCCTGCAAACTGTACTCAATACAGTTCAAATTTCTTTATAATACCTTATTTCTAGTACTTAGTGTAGCCTCATCCTCCTTTTCTGAAAAACATGATTTTAGGTTTATCAATAAAATAAAATTTGCATCTATAAATTTTATGTAAGTTTGAAGTAAGTTCATATATTATGTAGAGCAACTATTTGCCAGTTCTGCAGTCTACAAATTATTCCATATTTTCAGCTGTCTTTATCAAATAAATTATAATATATATCTCTTCTCCATGCTTATATGCATTTAATAAAGATTGTCAGATGTTCTGCTACTGGTATTGCACAACTTGGAAAATCATTAGTTGAGTAGAAAGTCTTTGTAAGATTCTCTAAACAGTCTTACAAGTACAGGGAAAAGGAACTTTAACAGGAAAATTCCCTTCTCCAAGACAGGAATTCCCATTGATCCCCAATTGATCAGCCATGTCCTTTGAATTTCTAGAGTAAAGCTGGAAATAAGTGTGCCTCCTTGGGAGTCTTAGGTGAATAAGAGAGCCTGTGAAAATCATTCTGCCATGGAGAAAAGCAAAAAATTTTTTCATATGTCTCAAATCAATAAGTTTGACTCATTCTTATTTAATTCTCTATTTTATTTTGAATTCATTGAAATATAATCTCCCACTTTGAGCCTCATGCCTATCATTATCTACCGCACAGGCATTAGTCTCTGAGGTAGACAGATTATTCTTCTCTTATCTGTCAACTGTGCGCTTTTCTTTCAAGACAGCAACTACCAGGAGAGACCTGAGAGATGGCAGGAGAAGCAGCATAGGCATTCAGGCATGAGAATCCTATGCACTAAAATCCACTATTAGAAACACCAGCTAGAAAAATGCTTGTAGTTACATTGCTTGGAATGTCAAATAGATCATATAAATCATCATCACACCAGACATCAGCGCAATGAGGACAAGACAGCAGCTACCTCAGTAGCTCAAGGAGTTATCTGGACCATTCGAACCATGGAGAGATTAGATGAATGTGTGCAGAAATGAAGTTCCAGCATGAAAAAGCATTTTACCGTCACACATTTTGGACACATTGAGACAATTCTAGCTTCTTAGGCAGATGTGGTTGATGCCTTAATAGTGTACTTTGAATGATAAATCCAAGACAGTGATGGCATTTTTACTCTCTTATGCCAGGAATTGGCACAGGAAGGATACTTCTGAGCACTCCTATATGAAAGATAATCTAGAAGGAACTACTGTCCCATGTTCCCTCAGTCTTTCACTCTTAATCAAGTTTATAACTGATGGTAGGAGATACTTCAGTCTCTTTGTAGTATCATTTGAATATAAAGATAACATGGAGATCTTTGAGGATTTGGCTAAATATCTAAATATGTCTATTTATTTGTATTCCTAGACACTTCTTAGTGTTGCAACAAGTAACTAACAAGTCCTTATGTGTCTCTTACTCCTTTGCCTGTTCTTAGAACCCTTTTCCTTCTAGTTAGTTGTCTTGTCCAGCCTAATATGAGGGCTTGTGCCTCAGCCTATTATAACTTGTTAGGTTGTGTTAGAAGGGTATCCCTGGGAAGCCTGTATTTTTTGAAGGAAAACAAACAAGGAAGAGAAGGACAAGGGGACCTAGAAAATAGGGGGCTGAGGGCAAGAACTATAAGGGGGAAACTATAATTGGGTGTAGTCTCAGTCCTATCCTGGCCTCAAAACTTGAAGCTCATATCATACTTCTCACAAACAGCTAACCAGTGAGCAAAGAGAGCTATTAGCAAAGATAATATCTGGATGTGAGCTTCTTTGGAAGAGCATGAGTCTCAGGTTTGCATATGCTAGTCTGTAGATGTGAATTTTACTTTTAGATGAAGAATTTGATAGGATGGTTGGTTATTTAAATTTAGATTTTAGAAACCACAAGCATTTTAGTGTGTAGTTGATATGTAGATAGAATGGGCTTCTTGTTGGAAACAAAGAATGACCTCTTCTCATAACAAGAGACAAGATCTGTGGAGCTAAGAAAAGGGAGTAAATGTTTGGAAATGACGTATAAAGTAAAACTAAGGAAAATTAATCTAGAAATGAAATATCTGTAAATAAAAGAAGTAGACAAAATTAAAGTGATTTCCACAGTCCCATTCCAAAAATCTTTCCCTATTTCTAAATCCTCAATCTCTTCACAAGTGTCCATGGAAAGAAATTACATGTTCTTGGAAAGATATTTGCTTATATTTTTGTATTATCTCATATGCTCTGACCCACAAAAGAACAGGTTGAGTCCAAAACAAAAGGGTTTTTTTGTACTTAAAAAAAATGAAAAATGAAGAATACTGTCACAAATAGACAAAGTAATTACAGGCTTTGTTATTCTTTTTTGTAAGTCTTCAAATCCAAGTTCAAGAATTTGCTCAGGGCTGACATTTGCGTGTGGTTCTCATGAAGAGTCTACCACAGGCTAGACATCTTCCCTGGATGCAGCTGTGTTGAGGATAGGGAACTATTAAGCAAGGTGTTTCTATAATCTCAAAAATTAAAGAGACAAAAAAAAACTTTAAAAAGGAGAAAAGAGGTGAGGCTGACCACAAGGCACTTAGATTCTCAGCATTTCAACTGATGAGTGCAATTCCTGGGGACTTGTGAGTGCAGACTGAATTCTTTTTCTGTCATTTGGCAGAAAACTGGGTTATTCAGAGTGCTTGGCTTTTCTACAAGGTGTCTTTTCTTTATCTGCTCTCTCCCTATATTGAGATGTAACCAGAGTGGACCTCATTAGGATTTTGAGGCCATTCTGTTAAGAAATTCAGGCAGAAGATTCTGGCTCAAAAGATTTTAGGTGGAGGATGGACAAAACTTCTTTCCCATTTTTTAAAAAATAAAATATTCATCAGTAGATAGTATCTTAAAACAAAATAAAAACTGATTAAGACAACTAGAGAAATGGAATCTTTTAATGTCTGTAAGTTAAGGGCTATGTGTGTTTCTTTTGTAAGTATGAAGATCTGAATCTCAAGAACCACATAAAAAGCCAGATATGGCTATATACACCTCCTACTGTAAACACTGCATTGTCATCTGGAGACAGGCAGATTCCTGGAGCTTACAAATCAGTCAGTCTAGTGCAAATAATGATCCCAATAAAGCAGAGAACAGTAGAGGAATCTATCTGAAGTTGTCCACTGGCCTTTCATGAGTGCATATGCAAGTGCATCCACACTTCTGTGTATCTGCCACATTCATATGCAACAACAGCAGCAGCAACAAACAACAACAACAACAACAACAACACACACACACACACACACACACACACACACACATGGAGAGAAAACACATCACAAACCCATTAAGTTTTCCTCACATTATAATTCTCTTCCCTACCTTCCATGACCAAGATGTCTCTGCAAGTAGACTGTTTTTCATCTGTTATTTAGTACTCAGATTCTAAAATTCCAGGAAAAGAAATTTTGGAAGGAAAGTCTTTTACTTACTGCATACACACCAGGTACCCAGGTTATCTACTATGTTATATGAAAAGACATGATGTTACAGTCTCTGAGTCAAGGTCTATAATCATGCAAGCTGAATACTTTATTGGATGGATCATTCACAAATTCTCAAATATGAGAGCGGGCAAGCATTAAGTTTAGACATCTAGCTTTAGAGCTCATCCTTCTGCTCAGGACACATTTCTCCCCTTTTGTTTCTGTGTTAAACAAGTTAACACATGTGTAAGTAATTTGACACGTTGGAAAAGCAATGTGCACATAGTAAGTGCTGTTATATATTTGTTTTTTAGCTTCAAAGATTAATGAGAAACATGCGGATGGCACTTAATACCCAGGAACCTTACTTAAAATTCTTTTCCGAAGAATATGTGTGTGTGCCTGTGTGTGTTTTATTGGATCTTCAGGATAGTGCCCGTGTACACATCTAGTTGCTTTGGATTGTGTTGGTAAGTACATTTAGAAAGCGTGTTTCTTTTCTCTGTATCTGTTGGACTTATTGTCACTAGATGGCAGAAATGGATCCCACTTCTGTAGGAATAGGAGAGTTCATTTTGCATTCAGGAAGGGGACAATTGCGTAGTGAAAACTCAGGAAAGCTTCCCACAGACAATGTTTACAGGCTTTCTTTATTTTGACATTTTTTCTGAATACATTAATGTTTTTGGAAATTCCCTGTTAGGTCCCCTGCAGGGGTATGCTGCAAAGTGATCTTGGCTTACACAGAAGAAAGAGTGGCTTGAATTATGCATTTTGCATTTCAGTTTATAATTTTAGAATCCAATACATCACTGCAGTGTGGGTACAAGGACGGGGTAGAGTTAAACACTGAGAAAAATCAAGAATCTGTGTCATATTGCTAAACTACTGTCATTATAATATTTCATCTGAGCAAGAAAAGGCTTTATTGTAATCCATCCTTTTTACAGTACATATTGCTGGCAGCTAGGGTATCAAATATAGATATAGTGTAAAATTCTCTATGTGAGCTACTTTTCTGAAGAAAAGATTGTTTTTTTTAAAGTTTTCTTTTCTTCCAAAATTAGTTTTTTTTCATTGTACTATCACTTTTTTGTAACATCAGATAATGGAAACAATACTTAGTAGAAATGTCACCCTCAAAAGGATATTTATAAACAATATTTTTTCTCCGTGAGGTAATCACTGATTTTTACCTGCTTCCTGTGGCTGCTGGCCATAGTCATCCTTCAGAGGATGTGAGCAGGAATGGAATGGCTCTGTGACACTGTAATAAAGCTAAAACTGTGGTAGCAAGATGATGTCATCAGCACCTGTTCCCAGGTCATTTAAATACCCAGATAAATACTCTTATTTTCTCAGAATTATTTTTGTTCTTCCTAGAAAATATTTTGAGCTTAGTTAGGATTATATTTGGACTATAGAATGAATAGGTTTATGTTACATTTATTTGCTTAAAGTGTAATTTTAAAATATATGTTTCATGTAGTTGTGGCTCTGGGAATTCTAAAGCCATAGGAAGAAATGCTTTGTGAATTCATTTGCATACCAATACCCAGAATGCTTTTCCAGCTCACTGCTATTTAATCTAAGTCAGCTGGTGTCAGAGCCCTGGGAACAAACTGAAGAATTTTGACATGCTTCTTTGTGCATGCACTGAGTCCCTTTTCTGCATGACATGCATAGTGAAAACTCAAAATTTTGTCTTTAACATGAATTTCTCTTTAAAGCTTTGAATATTTTTAAACCCATTTCAACTTTTCCTTAAATTTTCTATAATACATGACTCAAATTATGGTTGCAATTATCTTTTAATTGATAAGTGCATTGCCTTGAATAATTTGAATGCAAGTAGGAGAACTAGAAGAAAATATTCTTCCATTTTTTAAGAAGGTCAAATGGAAGATAATTTTGTAACTTGGGAAAACCTATGGTCTGGTACACGGAAGATGCTAATGTCTCCCAAATGCCAAGGCTGAGAAAAATCTAAAAGAAATTAGAATCACATATCACTGACAAGAAGTATGAATTTTAAAGTTTTCATTTTTTTTTAGAGTAGCCCAAGTATTGAAGAGACTTCAATTACAACCTGCAGTAAAACGTTTCTGGCCTGTCCAGCCTGTGGTCCAGACCTGCAGACCAGTAGTCACACAGAAACACACACTTAGTAAGTTTCTGTCCCAGATAGACCTAAGATCTAGACAAGCAGTCCCAAAGTTCCAAAGAAACACACCGAATTTCAGCCTATGGCTCTGGCATACTGCTAGCTAGCTCTTGCTCTAAAACTAACCCGTGATTCTTATCCTTTTTTTTTATTATGAATAAAGAAATCACATTTTCTATCCTTGTATATTCTTATTCAAGGTCCCTTCCCCCTCCCACCACATCAAGTCATTCTCTCTTCTCCACATCTCCCCATCCCCCCCATGGGCAGGCGGTCCCAAGGTCCCAAGGTCCCAATATTGCTTAGTTCAGCCTCCACTCCTGGCAAATCCAGTTTTCTCTTCACAACATCAAGACTGTGTCAGGTGTTCCTCTAGGGGGAATGGGATCCAAGGAGTCAGTCCAAGGTGTTTCTGATCCCAAGCTGTTCAGTGGTTGTAGTGTGAGCCTGGTCATGCTTTTCCTTTTTTTAAAAAAAAATTTTTTTGTTTAGAGTCCACTAATGAGTGAGTGCATCCCCTGCTTATCTTTATGGGTCTATGATTCCTTGTCAGGATTCTCCAAATCCATCCATTTGCCTGAAAACTTTAGGATATCATTTCTTCTTTCTGCTTACAGAATGAGAAAAGATTTTGACCAACCCTACAAGTGATAGAGTACTGATCTCTAAGATATATAAAGAGCTCAAGAATTTAGAGCCCAAAACCCTGAATAACCCAATCAAAAAATGGGGTTCAGATCTAAAAAGGGAATTCTCATCAGAAGAACCACTTTCTCAAATGGCTGAAAGGCATTTGAAAAAGTGCTCATCATCTTTAGCCATAAGAGAAATGCAAATCAGAACAACTTTGAGATACCACCTTACACCTGTCAGATTGGCTAAGATAAAGGACACAGATTCTTATCTTGTTTAGCCATGGGTTAAACGAGATAACAGCAGAGCAGAATTTTCATATCATTTCCTCTGGGTCTGCTAGTGTCTTTTTTGGAGTATCTATGGCATCTCTCTAGTGTCTCTGCTCTGCTTTTCTTGTTTCTGGAGTTTTCTTAGTCTACTAGCCCTACCCACTCTTCCTGTCTGCCTTCTGGCCAATCAGCTTTTTATTAAACCAGTAGAAGGGAAAATTATTCATAATGTACCAGAACAGAGTCCCACTACTATAACCACTGATATTAATAAAAGTTACATTACTAGCCTAAGATATAGCAAATAATTGTTGATAGGATTTTAAAAGTCCCTTATTTTTTATTTACATTTGCAATCATTTAAAAAGAAAATTTTTCTATCTTTTTTTGTTTTGTTTTGTTTTGTTTTATTAAAGTTTTTTTTTATACTTTACATACCAACCACAGTTTCCCCTCTCTCCCTACATCCCTCTCACTCTTCTCACCTTTCCTTTCCTTACCCCAATTTACTCATAAGAGAGGTTAAGGCTTCTCATAGGGAGTCAACAGAACCAAGCCCCGCCCCCTGTACCTAGGCTGAGCAAGGTATCTCTCCATAGGGAATGGGCTCTAAAAAGCCAGTCATGCACTAGGGATAAATTCTGGTTCCCCTGCCAGAGGCCCCACAAACTGCCCAACCCATATCTTCTGTAGGTTTTAAATAATATGGGAGAAGAAGAGAAGTGAGTGGGTTATAAATTAAATTAGATTGTTATTTGTGAGTAATGATCAAGTCTTTACAACTTGGTGGATGAAGATTCATTATACTTTGTCATGTAGGTTTCAATCCACTAGAATATTATGCAACCAAGTAACAAAAAGATAAAGCATAAGCAGTAAAGGTCTGAGAAACAAAAGTATAAGTCATAAGAGACATAACCATTTGAATTCCCCTAAAAAGTCTTAGTGTTCTGTTTCTAGGTATTCTAGCATACATAACTATGCAAAAGAAAATTTTATTAGTTAATAAAATGGGATAGAGAAGTTTGCACATTTCTTTTTCCCTAATTTCTTTTGATTTTTATTCTATTTCTATCAACTCTCTTCTGTATGCTACACCATAGCATTCACATTTTCTTTTTATAAAAATAATCTCATATGCTAGAGTAGTTTCTAGGTTTAGTCTGAGAAGCCTCAATACTGACAGAGCCAAATATACCACCCTGGACATACCCAAAGAAGCCTGTGTTTTTCACATTTACATTTATCATTGCTGTCTAAACTATAGAAATTTTAGAAAAATATATAAAATTCAAACATTGAGAAAGGCAATTTGGGCTCAGAAATAAAGTCTGTGGTAGCTTTACTTTTATGTGATAATCTTAATTTCAAACACTAAAATGTGTGTCCAGGTGGAAGGAATCTCGATTTTCAGTCAGGGACCTAGAAAGGTCTATTAGACCTGAATAGCAACAGCATAATATCTTTAGCCTTATATATTCAATATAATTCTCAAAGTTTTAGCTAAAGCAATAAGAGAACAAAAGGAGATTAAGGAGATACAAATTGGAAAAGAAGTGAAGCTATCTCTATTGCAGATAATATAACTGTATACATAAGTAACTCAAAAAAAAAAATTCTTCCAAGGAACTTCTGTGGCTGACAAACACCTTCAGTAATGTAGCAGGATACAAGATTAACTCAAAGAAATCAGTAGTCCTTTTATACACTAAAGAAAAAAAAGGCTGAAAAAGAAATAAAGGAAATATTACCCTTTATAATAGCTGCAAATACGATTAAATACCTTGGCGCAACTATAACCAAAGAAGTAACAGATCTATTTGACAACAACCCAAATCACTGAAGAAAGAAATTGAAGAGGATATCAGAAAATGGAAAGCTCTCCCATGTTCCTGGATTGGTAGGATCAACATAGTAAAAATGGCAATTCTACCAAAGGCAATCTACAGATTCAATACACTGCCCATCAAAATCCCAACACAATATTTTTTGGAACTTGAAAGAACAATACTCAATTTCATTTGGAACAACAGGAAAGCCAGATTTGCCAAACCAATGTTGTTCAACAAAAGAACCTCAGGAGGCATCACCATCCCTGACTTCAAGTTAAACTATAGAGCTACAGTAATAAAAATACAGCCTGGTACTGGCATAAAACCAGATTTGTGGATCAATGGAATAGAAGTGAGCATCCAGACTATAATCCAAAAAACCTATGAAAACCTGATCTTCGACAAAGAGGCCCAAAATATTCAATGGAAAAAAGATAGTATATTTAACAAATGGTGTTGGCATAGCTGGATGGTAGTATGGAGAAAATGCAAATAGATCCAAGCCTGTCACCATGCACAAAACTCAAATCCAAGTGGATCAAGACCTTAACATAAACTCAGCCACTCTGAACTTGATAGAAAAGAAAGTGGGATATACACTTCTAAGAATAGGCACAGGCTACCACTTCCTAAATATAAAACCAGTGGCACAGACACTATCTACAATCAATAAGTGGGATCTCCTGAAGCTGAGAAGCTTCTGTAAAACCAAGGACACTGTAAATAGGATAAAACAACAGCCTATAGGATGGGAAAAGATTTTCACCAACCCTACAAGTGATAGAGGATTGATCTCTAAGATATATAAAGAACTAAAGAATCTAGAGCCCAAAACCTTGAATAACCCAATCAAAAAGTGTGATTCAGAACTAAAAAAGGATTTCTCAGCAAAGAATTATGTGTGACTGAAAGACACTTGAAAAAGTGTTCATCATCTTAGCCATCAGAGAAATGCAAATCAAAACAACTTTGAGATACCACCTGACACCTGACAGATTGACTAAGATAAAAGACACAGCTGACAGCCTATGCTGTAAAGGGTGCAGAGCAAGGGGAACACTCCTCCATTGTTGGTGGGAGTGTAAGCATGTTCAGCAACTCTAGAATGCAGTATGGCGGTTTCTGAAAAAACTGAGAATCAATCTCCCCAAGGATCCAGCAATACCACTTCTGGGTGTATACCCTAGAGATTCACAGTTGCACTCCAATGGCATTAGCTTGACTATGTTCATAGCAGCATTATTTGTAATAGCAAGAACCTGGAAACAACCTAGATGCCCCTCAACTGAGGAATGGATTAACAAACTGTGGTACTGCTACACAATGGAGTACTACTCAGCAGTAAGAAAAAATTATATCCTAAAATTTGCAGGCAAATGGTTGGATTTGGAGAATATCTTCCTGAGCAAGGTATCACAAACCAAGAAAGATAAGCAGGGGATGTACTCACTCATTAGTGGACAAAAGAAAAAAAAAAGCAAAGCATGCCCAAGCTGCAAACCACAACCACTGAACAGCTTGTGATTGGAAACACCTTGGACTGACACCTTGGATCCCAGTCCCACTAGAGGAACACCTGACTCACTCTTGAGGGAGGGGGGAGAAAACTGGATCTGCCAGCAGTGGAGACTGAACTAAGCAATATTGGGACCTTGGGACCTTGGGACAGCCTGCCCATGGGGGAGGGGATGGGGAGATGTGGAGAAGAGAGAATGACTTGATGTAGTGGGAGGGGGAAGGGACTTTGAATAAGGATATACAAGGATAGAAAATGTGACTTTATTCATAATAATAAAAAAAGGAAGAAAAAGAAAAAGAAAGGAGAATAGAGCAAAGCAAGAGCAAATGCTCCAAACTAAATGGTTCCAAGGTGAATGAGGTCAGAGTTGAGGAGGGAAATCAAGCAATCAAAACATGTAGCAACATCCCATATGGAAACTGGTTACTTTGTAAGCTAACTTTGAAAACTAAAAATGCTAAAATACTTAAAATAATAAGGGAAAGAGAAGATGGAAATATTTATTTTTATGTTTTAAACCCTCTTGTTTTTTTTTCTTTCTTACATTTTCTTCTCTCTTGCACAAGATTCTTCAGAGAACTGTGCATGTCCTATGCTGGTTTTTGTTTAAAACAGAGGGGACAACAGTATCAGACACCCAATGGAAAATGTAAACACTCACATCCTAGGGTTTTTTGAGGAAATAGAATCTGACTAATGATTCAGAATTTCCACCATCTCCTTATATCATACTCACCTTACAAAATACAGGAATTGTTTATTATGCTTGTCTTGTTTTCTCAGTGGTTACTAACATTAATGTATGTGTTAGTTTCACCTACATGGTTTATTTAAATTTTATTATAGTTTGTTCTGTGTTTTAAATTAGTAAACTGCTTTTGGAAGTTTTCCTTTCTCTACACTTTTATATACATCTTGGCATATGTAGCTTCTTCTAACAGCTATTTTCCCAACAGATTATTTTCACAATCATAGTATATTCTATTTCATTGATGTTTGGTACTACAATGACTAAGTGGGTATAGTTATCTTAAAATGCATTTCATGACTCTAAAGATGTATTTGTCATTTAAATAATTTTGAATTAACTTGATATCTTTCACCAAGCTTTCAACACAGAAACATACTTTTGAAGAATTGAATTCTCCCTTTTAGTTATACATCAATAAATAGCAATTCAAATATCCACCAGGACTTAGAAAGTATTTACTAAAACACTCTGACTCTGCCAAAATTCTTCCATCAGCTCATGTTCTATTGATTCTCAACTCAATGAAAAGGAATATAAAAATCTCATAATGATTATGCCCCTACTCCAAAATCTGTGGCTTATGAACTTAGGAAATAGTTGATGATTCTGTCCTCTTATCATTTATCTCAGTTTAAATGCAATCCATCTTTACATTTTTCATCATACATTGAGATATCAAAGAAGTTGTATGTTGTTCATGGCTGAAACAAAATGTAGAAAAGTGTTCAAAGCCTGCTTATACATATTCTAACCCCTGTCCCTCACTGCAAATATGCATTCTGCTAAGTACTGATCAACGTCTATTAAAGTAAAAGGAGATATCAGATCTCATTTCTTCCTTTCAATATATATTTTTGGAAGTCACTTTATATTTAAAGTCCTTTTAGTTTTATTACCTATTGGCTTATTATGTCATGAATTATATTGTTGGCAGTTTTATCAATCACATTTTCTATGCTTTCTAACATAGCATTTAGTTCTAATCTCTCACATGTTGAAAGATATTAAGAAAAAAAACCTCTTTAGTTATTCTTAAAGTATCTCTAAAATGTTAGCTGTTTGTCTTTCTGTAGTCTGCACATCATCAAATAGTTTCCTCCTATATCCCGGACTTCCAGACAAATGTTCACTACTGACTGCTAGTCAAACACTGAAATATACACCTGGCAGTCAACTCTTTAGATATTAATAGTTCTGTGGCCTTTCAGAGTATTCAATTAAAAACTATAACAAGAAATATAATGCCAGTCTTATGCTACATTATCATTCTGGCTTCTAAGGCACTGGAATATGCCTTCAGAAATATAGTCTGGGAGAGATGAAGTTTATGTGGATGCAGAAATATCAGTAGTTCAGATAGCATAAGGTACCATTTACTTTTTGTTAGAACTTCCTAATAGAAGATGAATTTATCTTTGTGAATAGTTTAATAAAATGCAGTTATCATTGTAAAATTGGGGGATAGAAGACTTTTAAAATTAATTGGCTCTTTATTGCCACTCACTTTTTTCTTAATAGGAATATTTTCAAAGAAATTTAGTCTCATTAAGTTCTTCTTTTGATGTTAGTAGTCTTTAGATTTAAATGTTTTCTGATTAAGTCTATAATTCAGTAATGCACCTTAAACTGAACCTATTAAGTGTTATGAATACTTAGGTTGTTGTCAATATTGACTTCTAACATGACTCTTAACTAGTAAAGATGGTAAGTAGTTTACACACACACACACACACACACACACACACACACACACACACACGCACAAAACTTTGGCCAAAAGTATGTCACTATTTTAATTGCTAATTTACTTCAACAGCACAATGCTTCTACTTGAACTGAAGAAATTTTAAACTAGGTATCAACATTATTGTTTTTAATAGCATAGTGTTAGCATAAACAAATTCAAAACAGTATTTCTCACTGTACAAAACTTGAAAATTTTCAAGGATGATCTGGACACTCATACTTAAGTTGGTGAGGTATGCAGCTGGTAGAGATAATCCAAAAAGAAAAAATAGCTTTGAAATTCACATCTATTAAGTGATTGCTGCCATCCATCTCTAGGCATGAAGACAAACAACAGATTCCTTATGGTTAGAACTCTTATCTTTGTGCTGAACCAAGGCAAAAGAGTCTTCTTCTCACTAGTGTTGTAGAGCTCCAAGTAACAATTGCTGTTTCTGGAGGTCTAGGTAAGTACAGTAAGGATGAAAAGAGGAGCCAAGCACGGAGAAAACACAGATCAGGGCTATTAAAGAGGTTGACTGTCTGAAAGCAGTGGCACTAAAGTAACAATGACCTTGGATCAATAAGAAATTATTATAAAAACCTAATTAGGATTCATTTCAGTGTCTTGAAGTGTCAGGTAGTATTTTTCATAACAAAAAATATAACAATACAGAATTAGAGGCATAGACAAAGATGAGTGACAAAAGATTTCAGAAATACAAACCAAGGTCCTATGTTCAGAGAAATTTAGGAGAAGAAATAACTTTGATTATTTTATTTGGGGATGTGTCATAAAGCTGATGCATTGTGGGAGACTTTTTGGAAAGATGCTTCATATTTGAAACAATAAACAGAAACAAAATTTCTTAATTCTTAGAAAATAATAAATGTACATCTTACTTCTTCTCTGCCATTTATAGAAAAAAAGATAGGTTATTAGGTCCAATGATCAGAGAGATGATTTCTTTTTCCCTTACCCTCTCTTTTTTCTCCCTCTTCCTCTGTCTCTCTGTCTAGTGGTCTCTGTCTCTCTGCCCCCCCACATGCACATGCATACATACATGTACACACTTCAGAAACAAAACTTAGTTCAAATTTTATGTTCTAGGCATAATTAATATTGGGATCTTTTTATGCCTTCACTATACTGATAATGAAAGTATATTTTTATAGGCAAAGAATATCCAACACAAGCACTGGAAAATTTGTTTTATGATTACTGGTACACTGATAGAAATAATGTGTGGATCAAATCAGAAATC
>PVIH01023913.1:0-23842 GCA_004025045.1 Sigmodon hispidus
GGTTTGCAGCTTGGGCATGCTTGGCTTTTTTCTTGTTAGTTTGTTTAGAGACCACTAATGAGTGAGTACATCCCCTGCTTATCTTTCAGGGTTTGTGATACCTCGATCAGGAGGATATTCTCCAAATCCATCCATGTGCCTACAAATTTTAGAATATCATTTTTTCTTACTGCTGAGTAGTATTCCATTGTGTAGATGTACCACAGTTTGTTAATCCATTCTTTAGCTGAGGGACATCGAGGTTGTTTCCAGGTTCTTGCTATTAGAAATAATGCTGCTATGAACATAGTTGAGCTAATAACTTTGGAGTGTGAATGTGCCTCTTTAGGGTATACAACCAGAAATGGTATTGCTGGGTCCTTGGAGAGATTGATTCTCCATTTTCTGAGAAACCGCCATATTGCATTCCAAAGTGGCTGAACAAGCTTACACTCCCACCAACAATGGAGGAGTGTTCCCCTTGCTCAGCATGCTCTCCAGCATAGGATGTCATCTGTGCCTTTTATCTTAGCCAATCTAACAGGTGTTAGGTGGTATCTCAAAGTTGTTTTGATTTGCATTTCTCTGATGGCTAAAGATGATGAACACTTTGTCAGGTGCCTTTCAGCCATTTGTAATTCCTCTGCTGAGAATTCCCTTTTTAGATCTGTACCCCATTTTTTGATTGGGTTATTCAAGATTTTGGGCTCTAGATTTTTGAGCTCTTTATATATCATAGAGATCAGTCCTCTATCACTTGTAGGGTTGGTGAAAATCTTTTCCCATTCTGTAGGCTGTCGTTTTGTCCTGTTGACAGTGTCCTTGGCTTTACAGAAGCTTCCTAGCTTCAGGAGATCCCACTTATTGATTGTTGGTCTTAGTGTCTGTGCCACTGGTGTTATATTTAGGAAGTGGTCGCCTGTGCCAATTCGTACAAGTGTATTTCCCACTTTCTTTTCTATCAAGTTCAAAGTGGCTGGGTTTAAGTTGAGGTCTTTGATCCACTTCTATTTGAGTTTTGTGCAGGGTGACAGGCTCAGATCTATTTGCATTTTTCTACACACTTCCATCCAGCTATGCCAACACCATTTGTTAAATGTACTATCTTTTTTCCATTGAATGTTTTAGGCCTCTTTGTCAAAGATCAGGTGTTCATAGGTTTTGAGTTAATGTCTGGATCCTCAATTCTATTCCATTGGTCCATAAGTCTGTTTTTATGCCAATATCAGGCTGTTTTTATTACTGTAGCTCTATAGTATAGCTTGAAATCAGGGATTGTGATACCTCCTGATGTTCTTTTGTTGAATAAAATTGTTTTGGCAATCCTGGCTTTCCTGTTATTCCAAATGAAATTGAGTATTGTTCTTTGAAGGTCCAAGACATATTGTGTTGAGATTTTGATGGTTAGTGCATTGAATCTGTAGATTGCCTTTGGTAGAATTGCCATTTTTGCTATGTTGATCCTACCTATCCAGGAACATGGGAGAGCTTTCCATTTTCTGATATCCTCTTCAATTTAGCGCTAGATGCCTATATGAAAAACCTAGAGAAATCCCACACTAGAGACCTAACAGCTCAGCTGAAAGCCTTAGAACAATTAGAAGCAAACTCACCTAGAAGGAGTAGATGGCAGGAAATAATCAAACTTAAAGCTGAAATCAATACAATTGAAACAAAAAGAACAATATAAAGAATCAATGAATCTAAGAGTTGATTCTTTGAGAAAATTAACAAGATAGATAAGCCCTTAGCCAAACTATTCAAAAAACAGAGAGAGAGTGTTCAAATCAACAAAATAAGAAATGAAAAGGGGGACATAACAACAGACTTCCAGGAAATACAGAAAATTATCAGATCATATTTTGAAAATCTGTATTCCACAAAAATGGAAAACCTAGAAGAAATGGACAGCTTTCTGGACAGGTACCACCTACCAAAATTAAATGAAGATCATATTAATTACCTACACAGGCCTATAACCCTTAAGGATATTGAAGCTGTCATTAAAAGCCTCCCCAAAAATAAAAGCCCTGGTCCAGATGGTTTCAGTGCTGAATTCTACCAGACATTCAAAGAAGAATTACTACTGTTACTCCTCAAATTATTTCACACAGTAGAAACTGAAGGATTATTGCCAAATTCCTTTTATGAGGCCACAAGCACCCTAATACCCAAGCCACTCAAAGACACAACAAAGAAGGAGAATTACAGACCAATTTCCCTCATGAATATTGATGTGACAATTCTCAACAAAATTTTGGCAAAGCGTATACAACAATGCATCAAAAATATCATCCACCATGACTAAGTAGGCTTCATCCCAGAAATGCAGGGCTGGTTTAGCATACGAAAAACTGTAAATGTTATCCATCATATAAACAAACTAAAGGAACAAAACCATATGATCATATCCTTAGATGCTGAAAAAGCCTTTGACAAAATCCAACACTCCTTTATGATTAAAGCCTTGGAGAGGTCAGGAATACAGGGAGAATACCTAAATATAATAAAGGCGATTTACAAGATGCCCAAAGCCAGTATTAAACTTAATGGAGAAAAACTCAAAGCAATCCCACTAAAATCAGAAACTAGACAAGGATGTCCTCTCTCTCCTTATCTATTCAATATAGTTCTTGAAGTTTGAGCTAATGCAATAAGAAAACGAAAGGAGATTAAGGGGATACAAATTAGAAAAGAAGAAGTGAAGCTATCTCTATTTGCAGATGATACGATTGTATACATAAGTGACCCACAAAATTCTTCCAAGGAACTGCTAGGGCTGATATACACCCTCAGCAATGTAGCAGGATACAAGATTAACTCAAGGAATTCAGTAGCCCTTCTATACACTAAAGATAAAAGAGCTGAAAAAGAAATAAGGGAAACATTACCCTTAATAATAGCTGCAAATACTATTAAATACCTTGGAGTAACTATAACCAAAGAAGTTACAGGCCTATTTCACAAAAATTTTAAATCACTGAAGGATATTTTTTCTTTTGACTGCTGAGTAGTACTCCATTGTGTAAATGTACCACAATTTGTTAATCCATTCTTTAGTTGAGGGGCATCTAGGTTGTTTCCAGATTCTTGCTATTACAAATAATGCTGGTGTAAACATAGTTGATCTAATGCCTTTGCGGTTTGAATGTCTGTCTTTAGGGTATATGCCCAATAATGGTAATGTTGGATCCTTGGTGAAATTGATTCTCTTTTTTCTGAGGAGCTGCCATACTGCTTTCCAGAGGGGCTGAATAAGCTTACACTCCCACCAACAATGGAGGAATGTTCCCCTTGCTCCACAACTTTTCCAGCATTCATTATTATCTGGTTTTTTATCTTAGCCATTCGGACAGATATAAGGTTGTATCTCAAGGCTATTTTGATATGTATTTTGCTGATGGCTAAAGATGTTGAGCAGTTTTTTTTTAATTTATTTTATTTATTTATTTATTTATTTGCCTTGGTGTTTGCCTGGAACTGGAACTACAGACAGTTGTTAGCTGCCATGTGGGTGCTGGGAGTCGAACCCGGGTCCTCTGGAAGAGCAGAAGGTGCTCTTAACCGCTGAGCCATCTCTCCAGCCCCGAGCAGTTTTTTAAGTGCCTTTCAGCCAGCCATTTATAATTCTTTTGAGAATTCTCTTTTTAGCTCTGAATCCCATTTTTTAACTGGGTTTTTAAGGGTTTTAGGCTCTAGGTTTTTGAGTTCTCTATATATTTTAGAGATCAGTCCTCTGTCAGTTGTAGGGTTGGTGAAGATCTTTTTCCGATTCTGTAGAGTGTCGTTTTGTCTTATTGACTTTGTCCTTGAATTTACAGAAGCTTCTCAGATTCAGGAGGTCCCACTCATTGATTGTTGTTCTTAGTGTCTGTGCTACTGGTGTTATATTTAGGAAGTGGTCACCAGTGCCAATGCTTTGGAGGGTATTTCCCACTTTCTTTTCTATCAAGTTCAGAGTAGCTGGGTTTATGTTGAGTTCATTGATCCACTTCTATTTGAGTTTTGTACAGGGTGATATGTATTGATCTATTTGCATTCTTGTACATAATACTATCCTGTGATGCTAGTACTATTTGTTCAAGATACTATCTTTTTCATTGTACATTTTTGGTCTCTTTGTCAAAAATCGGGTGTTCTTAGGTGCGTGGATTAAGGTCTGAATCTTTGATTCAATTCCATTGATCCACATGTCTGTTTTTATGCCAGTTCCAGGCTGTTTTTATTACTGTAGCTCTATAGTATAACTTGAAGTTGGACATGGTGATGCCTCCAGAGTTTCTTTTGTTGAGCAAAATCGTTTTGGCAATCCTGGTTTTCCTGTTATTCCAAATGAAATTGAGTATTGTTCTTTCAAGGTCCAAAAAATATTGTGTTGGGATTTTGATGGACAGTGCATTGAATCTGTAGTTTGCTTTTGGTAGAATTGCCATTTTTACTATGTTGATCCTACCTATCCAGGAACATGGGAGAGTTTTCCATTTTCGGATATCCTCTTCAATTTCTTTCTTCAGTGATTTAAAATTTTTGTCAACTAGGTCTGTTACTTCTTTGGTTATAGTTACTCCAAGGTATTTAATACTATTTGCAGCTATTATGAAAGATGATGTTTCTCTTATTTCTTTTTTAGCCCTTTTATCTTTAGTGTATAGAAGGGCTACTGATTTCTTTGAGTTAGTCTTGTATGCTGCTACATTGCTGAAGTATGTGACAGAGTCTCATGCAGCACAAGCTACTTTTAGTCCTTATTTTGTAATCCTCCTGTCTGTGCCTTTCAACTACTGGGATTATAGGTACCACCATGCTAGACACACTTTTTTCTTTATAGACATGGGTTTGACCCATTGTGCCTTATCTAGAACTCTACTTTGAATACTAAGAGAATACACGGACTGGAGAGATGGCTCAGCGGGTGAGAGCACTGACTGTTCTTCTGGAGAATACACACTGACCTTGAGGTTCATATTTACTATTTTGCCTTCAGTACAAAATATTTAGACTTTGTGGAAGATACAAACTACACTTTCCATGGTACTAACACATTTGGATATGTATTTTTCTACTTATTTTGAAGGTGTGTTTGAGAATCCAGATATTGTATCTTAGGGAACATTAGTGATCAATTATAATGTTAAATTTCTGGCACAGCCTTTCCAACCTAGCTCTGTGGTTTGGACTTTCTCACAGCTCTACTGCTGCTTAAGCCCAAATAATCACACAAAGGTTTATATTAATTTCATGCTGATTGACCTCTGGCTCAGGCATAAAACTTGTTAACTCTTAACTCTTAAATTAGCCTATGATTCTTATGTTGTTTTGCCTTGTGGCTTGGTACCTTTTCTTAGAGCAACATTGCAGCTTCTTTCCTCTTCATCCTCTGGCGTCTCTGACTCTTCTTTTTCCCAGAATTTTCTTAGTATGGTAGCCTCGCCCATACTTCCTGTCTGCCTTCTGGCCAATCACCATTTAATTAAATCAGTAGGAGGGACAAATATTTACAATTTACCAGAACACAATCACACTACAATCAATAAATAGTTCAGGGCTCGATTTTCTTTTTTGCCATTTAATAGTTATTCTTTTACTGTGATAATTAAGGTTTAGTGTATGAAATCTATTTGGTATTATAAAAACCTAGAGGTAGATATTGGGGAAAAACTTAAATATCAGAGAGAGATAGAGAAACAAACCACAACCACTTCTTACCCTGCCAACTCCTCAGACCTATCTTCACTAATCATCAAACCAAGTCTGTCCATCCTCAGCCAAGAAGGGAAGTGCCTGGCCAATCAAAATAGTCCTGCCTTCTCCATTCTTATCTTTCTTTCCCAGCCCAGCTATCTCACTTCCTGGTTTAACTTTCCTAGTTCAAGGATTAAAAACTTGTGTTTCCCAAGTACTGGATGCAGAAGTGTGGGATCACAAGTGCTGGGATTAATGGGGTGTGCCCCTACTGACTGGTTCCTTCATCCCTTGAATTCACAGAGATCCAGAGAATCTCTGCCTCCCAAGTGCTGGGATTAAATACATGGGTCACTACTCCTTGATCTTCCTGGCTTGGCTCTGTGGGTAGCTCTGTTCTCTGATATTGCAGACTATTTTTATTAAATATACAATATATTACCATAAAGGTTCTTATGTAAAATTTGGGAAATGATTATGACAACATACACAGGAGAATCTTTAGATTAGTTAAATTTATATTTTGCTATGTCTTAAGTAATTAGACATAATATTTTCTTTTTCAGGTCTATTAATGCCTTCTTGATTGTTTATTTGTTTATCTTACTGACCAAAGCTGCAGTATGCACAACTCTAAAGTATGTTTGGCAAAGTACCCCATACAATGATGAACCTTGGTATAACCAAAAGACTCAAAAGGAACGGGAAACTTTTAAGGTAATTAATTTGCTATGAGAATTATTAACTCTTTTGTAACTATGCTATTCTTTACTGAAACACTACTTACAAAAATGATACCTTTTGATTTAGATTTAATTTTATTCTTTACTTCATATATGTCTATGCTTGTTTTTACCTCTTTTATTAAGAGCCTAGAAGAAGTAGCAAGCCTTTTATCATCTTAATTCAATATGAATTTATATAATATCTACATATAAACTTTAAATATTCCTATGTATGGATGGGAGGAACTTAGGAGTTGATGAGATGAAAAGTTTTCAAGTGGAAAGTACATACACTGAAAAAAAATAGATAAAATTCAGATTGGTCTAAAATGTTCTTTTTTGTTGTTATTGTTTTTGTTTTTTTGAGATGTAATTTTTCTATGTAGTCTTGGCTGTCCTGGGACTTACTCTGTATACCAGACTGTACTCAAACTCACAGTGGTCTGCTTGCCTCTGCTCCTGACTACTAAGATTAAAGGCATGAGCCATCTTAAATTGTTCTTAATACTAATAATTTTCACTATAATAATAGTATCATTAGGAAGTTTCTTTATATTAATAGTGTATTAAGCATTGGAATAGAAAGAAAGCCACTTTGTATTGCATTTATATGAGGAGGCTGTCAATCAGATTAACATGAATCATCTCTTATTTTAGGTTTTGAAAATGTTCACTGACTTCTTATCGTTCATGGTTCTTTTCAACTTTATTATTCCTGTCTCCATGTATGTCACAGTAGAAATGCAGAAATTTTTAGGCTCATTTTTTATTTCATGGGATAAAGACTTTTTTGATGAAGAAATTAATGAAGGAGCCTTGGTTAATACATCAGACCTTAATGAAGAACTTGGTCAGGTGAGAACACAGTTTTTTTTTTTTAAATTAAACTATACAATAAAAGTTTTCGTAGTCTGAAATGCCAATATATGTAACTGTCTTTGTTAGGGTTTCTATTGGTATGAAGAGACACTATATTTACTGTGATTCTTACACAAGAGAATACTTAATTGGGGCTGTCTTACAATTTTAGAGGTTTAGTCCATGGCAGGAAATATGGACATGGTGCTAGAGAAGGAGGTGAGAGTGCTACATTTTGATCATCAGGCTTATGTGAGATTTCTTTCTATATGCTGTGAATTATCATTGGATAATAAAGGAACTGTTTGGCCCTATGGCAAGGCATCTTAGAATCAGGTTGAAAATCTGAGCATAGATAAAGGGGAAGGAGGGTAGAGTCAGAGGTAGATGTAAAAGTACAGGTAAGCCACCAGCTGTGTGGCAAGACATAGATTAATAGAAATGGGTTAAGTTGTAAGAGGTAGCTGATAATGAGCCTGAGCCATAAGGCAAACATCCTGTAATTAATATAAGCCTTTGTGTGATTATTTGAGGCTAAGAGGCAGCAGGGCTGTGGGTCCTAAACCTTAGGGCTCACCCAGAATGGACAGGTCAGTAACTTTATACTACATCAGGCAGTGTAAGTGAATGTTACACTAGATCTAGCTTGAGCGTATGAGACTATAGAGTATATCCCCACAGTGACATTCTTCCTGCAACAGGGTCACACCAATACCAACAAGGCCACACCTCCTAATAGTGTTACTGCTTATAGATCTAAAGGGTCCATTTTTATTCAAACCAGCACATTTCACTCCTTGGCTGCCATAGGCTTGTAGCCACATAATGGAAAATTTCAGTCTCAACAATGTTGAAAGTTCAAAGTATCCTTAATTTTAATCTCCTGTAAAATAAAAATTAAAAGCAGATCATATGCTTCCAACAAACAATAACACAGGATGGATATTGCCATTGCAAAAGGGAGGAAAGGGAGCATAGTAAGAAAATGTTTGAACAAAGCAGGACCAAAAGCCAGCTGGGCAAACTCCAGAATCTCTCCATGTCTGTTGTCTTGAGATACCCAACTCCTTTAAACTTTGTTGACTGTAGCACACTTTTTTCTCTTGGGCTAATTCCACTCTCTGTTAGCAGCATTCTTTACAAGTATAGTCGGATTTTCTTTTGTACTACCAGCTCCCAAATAATTAGAGATTTTTTTATTAATTATGAAAGCTTGGTATTAGTTTAAGCGTGTTCCTAATGAGCTCCTAAAATTTAACTTTTTTATATTAATTTATGCTCTATCACCTGGGTTGGTGAATCCCCATCTCTCAGATTCTTTTACAAGTTACCCTCTCTCCCCCAAAAGTCCCACCTATCCTTTTCTGCCTAGCGATAGCTTTCATATTCAACTATGAAACCAGTCAGAAGGTGCTTTCAAGAAACACATCTTCACAGTGTACAAAAAGATTATCCCACAACAGGCAGGTATCCCACAGCACTGACATCTCCAACATCTTGAGGGTCTCCAAAGCAACCTATGTTTTACCTTCACAGCTCCACACAATGACATCTCCTGGCCTCCATGCAGGGACACCTCTGGCAAACCCTTCCATGTCTTTCCTTAGTAGCAGAGGAAGATTCTGTTACCCCTTTCTTCTATTCTTGACCACAAATCTAGAACCATGTGTCCAAAGCTGCCAAGTTTTCTGCTTGCTGGAGCTGGAACATGAGCCTCTCGTTTAATTGCATCTTCACCAGTTTTTTGTTCACAATGCATTCCTTTACTGCCTGAACTGGGCAATCCTGAAACTTGATCTGTAGAGCAGGCTGGCCTCAAACTCAGAGATACACTTGGCCTCTGTCTTTGAAGTACTGGGATTAAAGTTTTGTACCACCACATCTGGCTCTAAGCTTTTCTTCCATTTCTTTTCAAATGTTGGAATATTAGCTGGAATGGGATCTTGTTGTGAGTTCACCATTCTCTTTGTTCCATTTAATATCAGGCTTTTCTTTAAAATCTGTTTAGTTTTTTGAACACAGGATTTTGCACTATTCTACTTCCTGGTGCCCCTTTCTCCTCAAATTGTACATTTTGTAACTTTTCTTGGTCAATCTGCTCCTCTTCATTATAGATCTACATAAGTATGGCATGACTCAGTCCACACTAGACTGTTTTGAAATCTCTCCTTCAAATGCAGTTTGTCCAAAAACTCTTCAATTTAGCCTCAGGCAGAATTTCTGGACAAGGGCAGAAATCAGCCACATTCTCCACTAAAACATCACAAGAATAGCCTCTAGGCCACATACTAACATTCTTTTCTGAAACATCTTGAGCCAAGTCCCCACAGAAGCACTCTCAGCAACACTATTTTTCATATACCCACTAGTGTGGCCCATTAAGCTCTATTTACAGCATTGAACTTCTTTTCTTTTTTTCTGTATACTTTTATTATTAGTATTATTATTATAAACAAAGAAGTCACACTTTCTATCCCTGTATATCATTATTCAAGGTCCCTTCCCCTTCCCGCCACATCAGGTCATTTTTTTCTTCTCCACAACTCCCCATCCCCTCCCTGGGCAGACTGCAGACAGTCCCATGGTCCCACTGACCCAATATTGCTTAGTACAGTCTCCACTCCTGGCAGATCCAGTTTTGTCCCCCCTACCTCAAGAGTGAGTTAGGTGTTTCCCTAGGGGGAGTGGGATCCAAGGTGTCAGTCCAGGGTGTTTCTGATCCCAAGCTGTTCAGTGGTTGTGGTTTGCAGCTTGGGCATGCTTTGCTTTTTTCTTGTTCCTTTGTTTAGAGACCACTAATGAGTGAGTATATCCCCTGCTTATCTTTCTGAGTTTGTGATACCTCGCTCAGGAGGATATTCTCCAAGTCCATCCATTTGCCTGCAAATTTTAGAATATCATTTTTTCTTACTGCTGAGTAGTACCCCAATGTGTAGATGTACCAGTTTGTTAATCCATTCTTCAGTTGAGGGACATCTAGGTTGTTTCCAGGTTCTTCCTATTGCAAATAGTGCTGCTATGAACATAGTTGAGCTATTGCCTTTAAAGTGTGACTGTGCATCATTAGGGTATACACCCAGAAGTTATATTGCTGGGTCCTTGGGGAGATTGATTCTCAATTTTCTGAGAAACCACCATATTGCATTCCAAAGTGGCTGAACAAGCTTACACTCCCACCAGCAATGGAGGAGTGTTCCCCTTGCTCTGCATCCTCTCCAACATAGGCTGTCATCTGTGCCTTTTGTCTTAGCCAATCTAACAGGTGTTAGGTGGTATCTCAAAGTTGTTTTGATTTGCATTTCTCTGATGGCTAAAGATGATGAACACTTTTTCAGGGGCCTTTCAGCCATTTGTAATTCCTCTGCTGAGAATTACCTTTTTAGATCTGAACCCCATTTTTTTTGATTGGGTTATTCAGTTTTGGGCTCTAGATTTTTGAGCTCTTTATATATCTTAGAGATCAGTCCTCTATCACTTGGAGGGTTGGTGAAAATCTTTTCCCATTCTGTAGGCTGTCGTTTTGTCCTATTGACAGTGTCCTTGGCTTTACAGAAGCTTCTTAGCTTCAGGAGATCCCACTTATTGATTGTTGGTCTTAGTGTCTGTGCCACTGATGTTATATTTAGGAAGTGGTCACCTGTGCCAGTTCATACAAGTATATTTCCCACTTTCTTTTCTATCAAGTTCAAAATGGCTGGGTTTATGTTGAGGTCTTTGATCAACTTGGATTTGAGTTTTGTGCAGGGTGACAGGCTCAGATCTATTTGCATTTTTCTACACACTTCCATCCAGCTATGCCAACACCATTTGTTAAATGTACTATCCTTTTTTCCATTGAATGTTTTGGGCCTCGTTGTCAAAGATCAGGTGTTCATAGGTTTTTGGGCTAATGTCTGGATCCTCAATTCTATTCCATTGATCCTCAAGTCTGTTTTTATGCCAATATCAGGCTGTTTTTATTACTGTAGCTCTATAGTATAGCTTGAAATCAGGGATGGTGATGCCTCCTGCAGTTCTTTTGTTGAGTAAAATTGTTTTGACAATCCTGGCTTTCCTGTTATTCCAAATGTAATTGAGTATTGTTCTTTCAAGGTCCAAAAAATATTGTGTTGGGATTTTGATGGGCAGTGCATTGAATCTGTAGATTGCCTTTGGTAGAATTGCCATTTTTACTATGTTGATCCTACCTATCCAGGAACATGGGAGAGTTTTCCATTTTCGGATATCCTCTTCAACTTCTTTCTTCAGTGATTTAAAATTTTTGTCAAATAGGTATGTTACTTCTTTGGTTATAGTTACTCCAAGGTATTTAATACTATTTGCAGCTATTATTAAGGGTAATATTTCCCTTATTTCTTTTTCAGTTCTTTTATCTTTAGTGTATAGAAGGGCTACTGCTTTCCTTGAGTTAATCTTGTATCCTGCTACATTGCTGAAGGTATTTATCAGCTATAGCAGTTCCTTGGAAGAATTTTGTGGGTCATTTATGTATACAATCATATCATCCGCAAATAGAGATAGTTTCACTTCTTCTTTTCCAGTTTGTATCCCCTTAATCTCTTTTCATTCCCTTATTGCTTTAGTTCAGACTTCGAGAACTATATTGAATAGATAAGGGGAGAGAGGACATCCTTGTCTAGTTCCTGATTTTAGAGGGATTGCTTTGAGTTTTTCTCCACTAAGTTTGATACTGGCTGTCGGCTTCTTGTAAATCGCCTTAATTATATTTAGGTATTCTCCCTGTATTCCTGATCTCTCCAAGGCTTTAATCATAAAGGAGTATTGGATTTTGTCAAAGGCTTTTTCAGCATCTAAGGATATGATCATGTGGTTTTGTTCCTTTAGTTTGTTGATATGATGGATAACATTTACAGTTTTGGTATGTTAAATCAGCCCTGCATTTCTGGGAGGAAGCCTACTTGGTCATGGTGGATGATATTTTTTATGCATTGTTGTATACGCTCTGCCAAAATTTTGTTGAGAATTTTTGCATCAATATTCATGAGAGAAATTGGTCTGTTATTCTCCTTCTTTGTTGTGTCTTTGAGTGGCTTGGGTATTAGGGTAATTGGGGCTTAATAGAAGGAATTTGGCAATAATCCTTCAGTTTCTACTGTGTGAAGTAGTTTACAGTAGTAATTCTTGTTTGAATGGTAGAATTCGGCGCTGAAACCATCTGGACCAGGGCTTTTATTTCTGGGGAGGCTTTTAATGACAGCTTCAATTTCCTTAAGGGTTATAGGCCTGTGTCGGTAATTATTCTGATCTTCATTTAATTTTGGTAGGTGGTACCTGTCCAGAAAGCTGTCCATTTCTTCTAGGTTTTCCATTTTTGTGGAATATAGATTTTCAAAATATGATCTTATAATTCTCTGTATTTTGGGGGGGTCTGTTGTTATGTCCCCCTTTTCATTTCTCATTTTGTTGATTTGAACACTCTCTCTCTGTGTTTTGATTATTTTGGCTAAGGGCTTATCTATCTTGTTAACTTTCTCAAAGAACCAACTCTTAGATTCGTTGATTCTTTGTATTGTTCTTTTTGTTTCAATTGTATTGATTTCAGCTCTAAGTTTGATTATTTCCTGCCATCTACTCCTTCTAGGTGAGTTTGCTTCTAATTGTTCTAAGGGTTTCAGCTGACCTGTTAGGTCTCTAGTGTGGGATTTCTCAAGGTTTTTCTTATAGACATCTAGCGCTATGAATTTTCCTCTTAAGACTGCTTTCATTGTGTCCCACAAGTTTGGATACGTTGTGGATTCATTTTCATTAAAGTCTAGGAACACTTTGATTTCTTTCTTAATTTCTTCCTTGACCCAGAGATGGTTCAGCTGAGTGATGTTTAGTTTCCTTGAGTTGGTAGGCTTTCTTTCATTTTTGATGTTGTTGAACTCTAACTTTTGGCCCTGGTGGTCCGATATGTTACAAGGAATTATTTCCATTTTTTTGTATCTGTAGATATTTGCTTCATGACCAATTATGTGGTCAATTTTGGAGAAAGTTCCATGAGGAGCTGAGAAATATGTATGTTCTTTTGCTTTTGAGTGGAAGCTTCTGTAGATATCTATTAAATCCATTTGCATCATAACCTCTTTTAGACTCCTTATTCCTCTGTTGAGTCTCTGTCTGATTGACCTATCTAGGGTTGAAAGTGAGTTATTGGGGGCTGGAGAGATGGCTCAGTGATTAAGAGCACCGTCTGCTCTTCCAGAGGACCCGGGTTCGATTCCCAGCACCCACATGGCAGCTAACAACTGTCTGTAGTTCCAGTTGCAGGCAAACACCAAGGCAAATAAATAAATAAAGTTTAAAAAAAAAAAAAAGAAAGTGGGGTATTGAAGTCTCCCACTATTAGGGTATAAGAATTGATGTGGGATTCAAGCTTTAGCAATGTTTCTTTTACATAAGTATGTGCCCTTATATTAGGGGCATAAATATTCATGATTAAAATCTCCTTGACCAATTTTTCCCATGATGAATAAGTAGTGACCATCTTGGTCCCTTTTAATTGCTTTTAGCTTAAAGTCTACTTTGTTAGATATTAGGATTGCAACCCCTGCTTGTTTCTTAGGACCGTTTGACTGGAAAATTTTTTCCCAACCCTTTATTCTAAGCCTGTGTCTGTCTTTGCGGTTGAGGTGTGTTTCTTTAGGCAACAGAAGGATGGCTTCTGTTGTTGTATCCATCTTGTTAGTGTGTGATGTTTTATAGGAGAGTTGAGACCATTGATATTAAGGGAAATTAGTGACCATTGATTGATATTTCCTGTCATTTTTTGTGGTAACTTGTTTGTATTTCCTTTCTCTGGAGTATTCTGTGGAATTATTGATTGTTTGTGGATTCATGGGTGTATCTGGGGTCCTTAGGTTGGAGTTTTCCCTCTAATACTCTCTGTAGTGCTTGATTGGTAGATAGATATTGCTTCAGTCTAACTTTGTCATGAAATATCTTGTTTACTCCATCTATGGTGATTGATAATTTTGCAAGATATAGTATTCTAGTTTGGCAGCCATGCTCTTTTAGAGTCTGTATAACTTCTGACCAAGCCCTTCTAGCTTTCATTGTTTCCATTGAATAGTCAGGTGTTAGTCTGATGGGTCTGCCTTTATTTGTAAGTTGGCCCTTTTCTGTGCCTCCTGAACTAGCTTTCTTATTAGTATTAAGAGAGATTTTTTCCCTTTTCTAAATTTACTGTATATGATATAGTGATGTTTATTGTTAGATAAAATCTTTGGCTTATAGTCCTTTCTCATGATAGTTATATTAGAATGGTAAAAATGTCATTTTTGTGACTAGAAAATGCAAATTCAGTCATAAAACTATAGCTAAAACAAAGTCTCACACTTGTTTCAAATGGTGCTGATTTGCATCTTTAACTGAAAACACTCACTAAATTTAGCCCTTTTAATGCTCATACTTTGTATATCTTTTTTTCTTAATTTTTATTTTTATGTATATGAATGTCTTGGCTGACTGTTTGTCTGGACCATGTGTGTGCTGCAGTGTCTTTAAAAGCCAGAAGAAGATATCATATTCTAGGATTATAGTTACAAATGATTATAAACTGTCACATGGATGCTGGGATTTGAACTCTGGTCCCATGAAAGAACAGCCAGTGCTCTTAACCACTGAGCCATATCTATCCTCTATTTCCACTCTTGACATAACCTTTGCCTAAACCAAATTACCATTTCACAATTGCAATTGGAAGGTCAGAAGATAGCTCTGACCTTGGAGTCTTAATCCTCATAGATTCTGATAATGCTTAAACAGTATGAGAAATAAGTGGAATAGTGGCATTTTTCATAAATATTTTCAGAAGATTATTTCATTAATTAGTTGAGCTGTCACAGTTGATACCAGCCCTTTTAAGCCTCATATTTGCATATAGGGGCCAAGTTGAGTAATGTTACTTAAATTCCAATGAAAGGTATCAGTCTACAGGCTTTTGGCATGAGAAAACATTTGAATGCACAAGCTACCAGCTCATGCTTGATGCCAAGTAAATGTGCATCATGTTTGTTTCCTGGTTATAGGGATTTTTCTATCCAGAGCTAGAAGGCAGGATATTACATAGCCTAAGGGTAGCCTCTACTATTAGTGCAAATATAATAGCTATCATTCTATAGTTGAAATTTAATGGATTCTAGTGGCATACAGGATGCCCAGGCCAGGTTTTACTTGGTAGGACTCTTCACTTTTTCAGATTGCCTCTTCAGTGGTATCTGTATTCCTTATAGGAATAGCTTAGGATTGTTTTTAAGACTACAGAAAGTAAAGTAGAGCTTTGGGTAATGATCTGGTAAATTTGATCAGTGGAAAGAAGCTATTGCTTTTGTTTCTTAACTTCTAAGCTATCTCTCCAGCCCTTGCTTTTGTTTCAATTACCATTCAGTTCCCCAGCCAAACTCTGCACTTCTGGATATGGTTATCATTTCTTCAAATCACATAGTTAATGGCAGATCACTCCTTCAATTTGTCTGATACCTAAACAACTTAGAATCATTATTAGCTTGTATGTGTAGAAACTGTTTGAATGAAAATGCAAAGAAGTCTTGAAATACTTTCTTGGGCCACTTTGCATTCAATGGATTGTTAAAAAAAATTAAGTGTAACCAATTTCCTGTTTTATGAGCCATAATTCAAGCTGTAGAGCTTTTTATGTTACTAAAGGTAGTAGTATCAGTTCATTGCCATCAAGGCCATTGTAACTATTTGCTTTAGTGACCCATTATATTAAAAAGAACTATATGGAAAAGTATATATTAAGACAGTGCTTGGTATAAGAAACAAAACACAAATTGCTTAATTTAGTTAAAAGATTATAAGATATTCTTGATAAACTACCAAACTTTCACAAAACTAAATGGTTTTAATGGCTCTTGAAAAGGTTTTGGGACTAGTCTCCTTCTTTATACCCCTCACTCTTTTGGCTATATGTAATTATATGACAGGTTCTTCTTTTTTTGGCTTTTCAACACAGGGTTTCTCTGTGTGTAGCTCTGGATGTCCAGGAACTCACTCTGTGCAACAGGCTGGCCTCAAACTCACAAAGATATGCCTGTGTCTGCCTCTCAAGTACTAGGTTAAAGGTATGTGCCTCCACTACCTGTGAACATTATCATTCTTAAGTATAAATTCTTATTCCACTAATTCAGTACAGCTGTTGTTTTGAGTTCTTACCATGTACCTGGGATGTGTTCTGTGTACTGAAGGTACTGTAATGAAGTTGAACAACTCAATTTTTTTACTACCTGCTTGGGCAAACACATTAGACCTAACTATATTAGTATGGTTATAGTTAATCAGAAATGTTAGATAGTAAGAGGAGTAGAATTATAAGACTAATTTTGGTCAAGTGAATCACAGTATTAACATATATGTAGTAGGTGGGTCATGTATGCAGTGGGTAGGACATACTTATTGTTAAGCTTTATGTGTAGTCATTATAATCTTAACACATCAAGTATTTTACTTTAAAGATAAGTGAAGAGATTTTTTTCTCAAGATTTATGAGTAATAACACCAGGGCTCTGAAGTGTTCCTTTAGGTAGGTTAAAATGTTACTTGTTTTGTTTAATTAGTTTTTACTTAAAAAATAGGTTTCTTCATATATTCGGTCTAGTTCAAGAGTTCTTTTTAACCCCTGTGTGGCAACCAATTTCACTGAAAGATCAGAAAAATAAATTTTTTTCTTCATTGTTCTCATAATGGGCATAGAGAGAATTTACATGCATACAGCAAATCAAATTCTCTAGAGTGCTCCATTTCTGACACTGTACATCTGAAGATACAAATTGAAGGCCATGTCCCACAATACTGTCATCATTCAAATGCCAGTCACAAGTGCAGGTTTTTCTTTGTGATTCTGACCATGCAGTTTTTTTTTTATCTTGTATTTACCAAAAAAACAGTAAAATGAATTTAAAATGCTGAAAAGTTAACAATAAATATAAAGAAGATAAAAATCATAAGCATGACTTATCAAGGGTGATAATGCAAATAAGATTGCTACACATATATTTACTTTGTGTTCAGCCTTCCCTCTGAATTTTTTTTTCCATCCCTGTATATCATTCAAGGTCCCTTCCCCCTCCCACCACATCACGTCATTTTACTTCTCCTTAACTCCCCATCGCCTCACTGGGCAGGGAGCAGACAGTCCTATGGTCCCACTGACCAAATAATTCTTGGATAGGTCTCCACTCCTGGCCAAATCCAGTTTTGTCCACCCTCCCTCAAGAGTCAGTCAGGTGTTCCTATAGTTGGAGTGGGGTCCAAAGGGTCAGTCCAGGGTGTTTCTGATCCCAAGCTGTTCAGTGGTTGTGGTTTGCCGCTTGGGCATGCTTTGCTTTTTTTCTTGTTTGTTTGTTTAGAGACCACTAATGAGAGAGTACATCCCCTGCTTATCTTTCTGGGATTGTGATACCTCGCTCAGGAAGATATTCTCCAAATCCATCCATTTGCCTGCGAATTTTAGAATATCATTTTTTCTTACTGCTGAGTAGTATTCCATTGTGTAGATGTACCACAGTTTGTTAATCCATTCTTCAGTTGACATCTAGGTTGTTTCCAGGTTCTTGCTATTACAAATAATGCTGCTATGAAAATAGTTGAGGTAATACCTTTGGAGTGTGCATGTGCCTCTTTAGAGAAGTGGTATTGCTGGGTCCTTGGGGAGATTGATTCTCCATTTTCTGAGAAACCGCCATATTGCATTCCAAAGTGGCTGAACAAGCTTACACTCCCACCAACAATGGAGGAGTGTTCCCCTTGCTCTGCATCCTCTCCAGCATAGGCGGTCATCTGTGCCTTTTATCTTAGCCAATCTAACAGGTGTTAGGTGGTATCTCAAAGTTGTTTTGATTTGCATTTCTCTGATGGCTAAAGATGAAGAGCAATTTTTCAGGTGCCTTTCAGCCATTCGTAGTTCCTCTGCTGAGAATTCCCTTTTTAGATCTATACCCCATTTTTTGATAAGGTTAATCAGGGTTTTGGGCTCTAAATTCTTGAGATTTTTATATGTCTTAGAGATCAGTCCTCTATCACTTGTAGGGTTGGTGAAAATCTTTTCCCATTCTGTAGGCTGGCGTTTTGTCCTATTGACGGTGTCCTTGGCTTTGCAGAAGTTTCCTAGCTTCAGGAGATCCCACTTATTGATTGTTGGTCTTAGTGTCTGTGCCACTGGTGTTATATTGAGAAAGTGGTCGCCTGTGCCAATTTGTAGAAGTGTATTTCCCACTTTCTTTTCTATCAAGTTCAAAGTGGTTGGGTTTAAGTTGAGGTCTTTGATCCACTTCTATTTGAGTTTTCTGCTGGGTGACAGGCTCGGATCTATTTGCATTTTTCTGCACACTTCCATCCAGCTATGCCAACACAATTTGTTAAAGATACTATCATTTTTCCATTGAATGTTTTGGGCCTCTTTGTCAAAGATCAGGTGTTCATAGGTTTTTGGGTTAATGTCTGGATCCTCAATTCTATTCCATTGGTCCACAAGTCTATTTTTATGCCAATACCAGGCTGTTTTTATTACTGTAGCTCTATAGTATAGCTTCAAATCAGAGATGGTGATACCTCCTGAGGTTCTTTTGTTGAGTAAGATTGTTTTGGCAATCCTGGCTTTCCTGTTATTCCAAATGAAATTGAGTATTGTTCTTTCAAGGTCTAAAAAATAGTGTGTTGGGATTTTGATGGGAATTGCATTGAATCTATAGATTGCCTTTGGTAGAATTGCCATTTTTACTATGTTGATCCTACCAATCCAGGAACATGGGAGAGCTTTTCATTTTCTGATATCCTCTTCAATTTCTTTCTTCAGGGATTTAAAATTTTTGTCAAATAGGTCTGTTTCTTCTTTGGTTATAGTTACTCCAAGGTATTTCATACTGTTTGCAGCTATTATGAAGGGTAATGTTTCCCTTATTTCTTTTTCAGCTCTACTATCCCTAGTGTATAGAAGGGCTACTGATTTCTTTGAGTTAATCTTGTATCCTACTACATTGCTGAAGGTGTTTATCAGCTGTAGCAGTTTCTTGGAAAAATTTTGTGGGTCACTTATGTATACAATCATATCATCTGCAAATAGAGATAGCTTCACTTCTTTTCCAATTTGTATCCCCTTAATCTCTTTTCATTTCCTTATTGCTTTACCTCAAACTTCGAGAACTGTATTGAATAGATAAGGGAAGAGAGGATATCCTTGTCTAGTTCCTGACTTTAGTGGGATTGCTTTTAGTTTTTCTCCATTAAGTTTGATACTGGCTGTTGGCTTCTTGTAAATCGCCTTTATTATATTTAGGTATTCTCCCTGTATTCCTGATCTCTCCAGGGCTTTAATCATAAAGGAGTGTTGGATTTTGTCAAAGGCTTTTTCCGCATCCAAAGATATGATCATGTGGTTTTGTTCCTTTAGTTTGTTTATATGATGGATAACATTTACAGTTTTTTGTATGTTAAACCAGCCCTACATTTCTGGGATGAAGCCTACTTGGTCGTGGTGGATGATATCTTTTATACATTGTTGTATACGGTTTGCCAAAATTTTGTTGAGAATTTTTGCATCAATATTCATGAGGGAAATTGGTCTGTAATTCTCCTTCTTTGTTGTGATTTTGAGTGGCTTGGGTATTAGGGTGCTTGTGGCCTCATAAAAGGAATTTGGCAATATTCCTTCAGTTTCTACTGTGTGAAATAGTTTACAGTAGTAATTCTTCTTTGAATGTCTGGTAGAATTCAGCGCTGAAACCATCTGTACCAGGGCTTTTATTTTCGGGGAGGCTTTTAATGACAGCTTCAATTTCCTTAAGGGTTATAGGCCTATTTAGGTAATTATTCTTATCTTCATTTAATTTTGGTAGGTGGTACCTGTCCGGAAAGCTGTCCATTTCTTCTAGGTTTTCCATTTTTGTGGAATACAGGTTTTCAAAATATGATGTGATAATTCTGTATATTTCGGGGGGTCTGTTTTTATGTCCCCCTTTTCATTTCTCATTTTGTTGATTTGAACACTCTCTCTCTGTTTTTTGATTAGTTTGGTTAAGGGCTTATCTATCTTGTTAACTTTCTCAAAGAACCAACTCTTAGATTCATTGATTCTTTGTATTGTTCTTTTGTTTCAATTGTATTGATTTCAGCTTTAAGTTTGATTATTTCCTGCTGTCTGCTCCTTCTAGGTGAGTTTGCTTTCAGCTGAGCTGTTAGGTCTCTAGTGTGGAATTTCTCAAGGTTTTTCATATAGGCGTCTAGCGCTATGAATTTTCCTCTTAAGACTTCTTTCATTGTGTCCCACAAGTTTGGATATGTTGTAGATTCATTTCCATTGAATTCTAGGAACACTTTGATTTCTTTCTTAATTTCTTCCTTGACCCAGAGATGGTTCAGCTGAGTGATGTCTAGTTTCCATGAGTTGGTAGGCTTTCTTTGGGTTTTGATGTTGTTGAACTCTAACTTTAGGCCCTGGTGGTCCGATATGTTACAAGGGATTATTTCCTTTTTTTTTTTTTTTGTATCCGTTGATATTTGCTTTATGACTAATTTTGTGGTCAATTTTGGAGAAAGTTCCATGAGGAGCTGAGAAATATGTATATTCCTTTGCCTTTGGGTGGAAGCTTCTGTAGATATCTATGACATCCATTTGCATCATAACCTCTTTTAGACTCCTTATTTCTCTGTTGAGGCTCTGTCTGGTTGATCTATCCAGGGTTGAAAGTGGGGTATTGAAGTCTCCCACTATTTGGGTATAAGAATTGATGTGGGATTCGAGCTTTAGTAGTGTTTCTTTTACATTTGTAGGTGCCCCTTTATTAGGGGCATAAATATTTAAGATTGAAATCTACTCTTGACCAATTTTTCCTGTGATAAATAAGAAGTGACCATCTTGGTCCCTTTTTATTGCTTTTAGCTTAAAGTCTACTTTGTTAGATATTAGGATTGCAACCCCTGCTTGTTTCTTAGGATCATTTGACTGGAAAATCTTTTCCCAACCCTTTATTCTAAGCCTGTGTCTTTCTTTGTGGTTGAGGTGTGTTTCTTGTAGGCAACAGAAGGATGGCTTCTGCTGTTGTATCCATCTTGATAGTGTGTGACGTTTCATAGGAGAGTTGAGTTCATTGATATTAAGGGAAATTAGTGACCATTGATTCATATTTCCTGCCATTTTTGGTGGTAACTTGTTTGTATTTCCTTTCTCTAGAGTATTCTTCTGTGGACTTACTGATTGTTTGTGATTTCGTGGGTGTATCTGTGGTTCTTAGGTTGGAGTTTTCCCTCTAATACTCTCTGTAGTACTGGATTGGTAGATAGATATTCTTTCAGTCTGACTTTGTCCTGAAATACCTTGTTTACTCCATCTATGGTGATTGATAATTTTGCAGGTTATAGTATTCTAGTTTGGCATCCATGCTGTTTTAGCGTCTGTATAACTTCTGACCAAGCCCTTCTAGCTTTCATTGTTTCCATTGAATAGTCAGTTGTTATTCTGATGGGTCTGCCTTTATTTGTGAGTTGGCTCTTTTCTTTTGCAGCTCTTAAAATTTTTTCTTTGTTTTGTATGTTTTGTGGCTTGATTATAATGTGGCGCGCTGACTTTTTTGGGGGTCATATCTATTTGGTGTTCTGTAAGCTTCTTGTATCTTTATAGGCATTTCCTTCTTCAGGTTAGGGACGTTTTCTTCTATGATTTTTTTGAAAACATTATCTGTGCCTTTGAGCTGGTATTCTTCTTCTTCTATTCCTATTATTCTCAAATTAGGTCTTTTTATGGTTTCCCAGATTTCCTGAACATTTTGAGTTATGGCTTTTTTAGTTTTACTATTTTCTTTGACTGATATATCTATATGAGCTACTAAGTCTTCCACTTCCGAGATTCTATCTTCCATCTCTTGAACTCTGTTTGTTATGCTTGTATCTGTGTTTCCAGCTTTTTTCTTCAGATTTTCTATTTCCATCTTTGCCTCATTTTGTGCCTTTTTTATTGCTTCCATTTCAGGTTTTATTTCAGCTTTTAGTTCCTGGCATGTTTCTTTCATAGATTTGTTCATCTCTTCCAATTTTTGTTTGTATTTTCTTCTATTTCTTTAAGGCTATTTGTCATATCTTCTTTTAGAGCTTCGGTGATCATCAAAAACGAATTTTTGGTGTTGCTTCCTTCTGTTTCCTCTTCTTTGCTCAGTTCTTGTCTCGTATTTGTATGATCGCCACTCTCTTCTGGTGTTACCATGTTGTTCTTTGTATTATTATGTAATTTTTTGCACTGACGTTTGCCAATGGCTTCAGTGGTTCACGATTAAATGGCTCTTGATCAGTTGTGGCACTCGGGCTTGTGTGCCTACTGTCACCTCTCTGGGCAGGGTCTGAATCTACTCTTCAGAGACCCCAGAAGTTATCTATTTGCTCAGTTCGAGGTCTTGGTGGGTAACAGTGCAACTTCTCTCAATAGTAGCTCTTGGCAGGGTCTGAGGTTGTCCTTCAGGAACCCATGTAGTCATCTGTTCGCTCAGTTCGAGGTCGTGGTGGGTAGTCGTGCAGATTCCCTCAGCAGGAGCTGTGGGTATGGTGACAGGCAGAGTTTATCTGCCCCTGCTACAGGTGCGCTGGGACTCTGCAGGCAGCACCTGGTCCTGGAAGCGGAACTGGAACCGATGGGAGCTCAACTCTCCCTCCCTGGCTGGGATATAGGCGCTTGGGCCTGGTGACCCATCCTCACCTCTGGGCGTGGTCTGAGTCTGTCCTTCAGAGACCCCTGTAGTTATCTGTTTGCTCAGTTGGAGTCAGACTGGGTAGTTGTGCAAATTCCCTCAGCAGGAGCTGTGGGTATGGTGACTGGCAGAGTCATCTGCCCCTGCTACAGATGCGCTGGGACTCTGCAGGCAGCACCTGGTCCTGGAAGCGAAACTGGAACCGATGAGAGCTCAACTCTCCCTCCCTGGCTGGGATATAGGCGCTTGGGCCTTATGACCCCTCCTCACCTCTGCGCGGGATCTGAGTCTGTCCTTCATGGACCCCTGTAGTTATGTGTTCGCTCAGTTCGAGGTCGAGGTGGGTAGCCATGCAAATTCCCTCAGCATGAGCTGTGGGTATGGTGACCGGCAGTGTTATCTGCACCTGCTACAGATGCACTGGGACTCTGCAGACAGCACCTGGTCCAGGAAGCAAAACTGGAACCGATGGGGACCATGCAGTTTTTAATCAAAATTTACATAGACTCTTGATTGAATTTCATTAATTTGACAGCATGACAAAAAAAACTCAGGGAAACATAATATTGCTTATCATTTTGTTTAAGTGGTTATGAAAAAAGATACAGTTGAGTAGCCAGCAGGCAAGGTACACAGAAAAGAGTACAGAACTCTCATGTTATCTCCTTCAGGAAATCTCTACATGATCAGTTATGTGGATGGTGGTCTTGTTTTGTTTTAAGGGTTTAATAAAAGCAACAAAACATAATTTAGGGGCTGGAGAGAGAGAGAGTCTTCCAGAGGTCTTGAGTTCAATTCTCAGCAACTACATGGTTGTTTACAACCATCTATAATGAGATCTGGTGCCCTCTTCTGGCCTGCAGGCATACATACATGCAGAATACTATATACATCTAAATAAAT
>PVIH01023914.1:0-23842 GCA_004025045.1 Sigmodon hispidus
GTATTAAATACCTTGGAGTAACTATAACCAAAGAAGTAACAAACCTATTTGACAAAAATTTTAAATCATTGAAGAAAGAAATTGAAGAGGATATCAGAAAATGGAAAGCTCTCCCATGTTCCTGGATTGGTAGGATCAACATAGTAAAAATGGCAATTCTACCAAAGGCAATCTACAGATTCAATGCACTGCCTATCAAAGTCCCAACACAATATTTTTTGGACCTTGGAAGAACAATTCTCAATTTCATTTGGAATAACAGGAAAGCCAAGATTGCCAAAACAATTTTACTCAACAAAAGAACCTCAGGAGGTATCACCATCTCTGACTTCAAGCTATGCTATAGAGCTACAGTAATAAAAACAGCCTGGTATTGGCATAAAAACAGACTTGTGGACCAATGGAATAGAATTGAGGATCCAGACATTAAACCAAAAACCTATGAACACCTGATATTTGACAAAGAAGCCCAAAACATTCAATGGAAAAAAGATAGTGTATTTAACAAATGGTGTTGGCACAGCTGGATGGAAGTGTGTAGAAAAATGCAAATAGATCCGAGCCTGTCACCCTGCACAAAACTCAAATCCAAGTGGATCAAAGACCTCAACTTAAACCCAGCCACTTTGAACTTGATAGAAAAGAAAGTGGGAAATACACTTATACAAATTGGCACAGGTGACCACTTTCTAAATATAACACCTGTGGCACAGGCACTAAGACCAACAATCAATAAGTGGGATCTCCTGAAGCTGGGAAGCTTCTGCAAAGCCAAGGACACTGTCAATAGGACAAAATGACAGCCTACAGAATGGGAAAAGATTTTCACCAACCCTACAAGTGATAGAGGACTCATATCTAAGATATATAAAGAGCTCAAGAATTTAGAGCCCAAAACCTTCAATAACCCTATCAAAAATGGGGTACAGATTTAAAAAGGGAATTCTCAGCAGAGGAACTACGAATGGCTGAAAGGCACCTGAAAAAGTGCTCTTCATCTTTAGCCATCAGAGAAATGCAAATCAAAACAACTTTGAGATATCACCTAACACCTGTTAGATTGGCTAAGATAAAAGGCACAGATCACAGCCTATGCTGGAGAGGATGCGGAGCAAGGGGAACACTCCTCCATTGTTGGTGGGATTGTAAGCTTGTTCAGCCACTTTGGAATACAATATGGAGGTTTCTCAGAAAATTGAGAATCAATCTTCCCAAGGACACAGCAATACTCCTTCTGGGTGTATACCCTAAAGAGGCACATTCACACTCCAAAGGTATTATTAGCTCAACTATGTTCATAGCAGCATTATTTGTAATAGCAAGAACCTGGAAACAACCTAGATGTCCCTCAACTGAAGAATCGATTAACAAACTGTGGTACATCTACACAATGGAATACTACTCAGCAGTAAGAAAAAATGATATCCTAAAATTCACAGGCAAATGGATGGATTTGGAGAATATCCTCCTGAGCGAGGTATCACAATCTCAGAGAGATAAGCAGGGGATGTACTCACTCACTAGTGGTCTCTAAACAAACAAACAAGAAAAAAAGCCTAACATGCTTAGGTGGCAAACCACAATCACCAAACAGCTTGGGATCAGAAACACCCTGGACTGACCCTTTGAACCCCACTCCAACTATAGGAATATCAGAATCACTCTTGAGGGAGTGGGGACAAAACTGGATGTGGACAGGTGTGGAGACTGATCCAAGCATTATTGGGTCAGTGGGACCATAGGACTGTCTGTTCCCTGCCCAGGGAAGGGATGGGGAGTTGCAGAGAAGAAAAATGTCAAGATGTGGTAGGTGGGGGAAGGGACCTTGAATAAGGATGTACAGGGATGGAAAAAAAAATTTAGAGGGAAAGCTGAACACAAGGTAAATATATGTGTAGCAATCCTATTTGCATTACCACCCTTGATAAGCCATGCTTATGATTCTTATCCTCTTTATAGTTATTGTTAACTTTTCCTCATTTTAAATTCATGTTACTGTTTTTTTGTTAAATACAAAATAAAGAAGAAAAAAAAGAAATAAAAATAAAATCAAATAGGTCTAGCCAAAAAACATAAATAATGCCTAAAATATTAATGTGTGGTAAGATACAGAGATTATTCTATAGCCATATATTTTTAACAATATGAATCTAGTATTTAAATATTCTTAAGCTGGACAGGACATGATCATAACTGAGACTTTCTAATGTTCAATATTTCCAATGATAATGTCTTACTTGTTGGGCATTATTATATGTAGTATTTCTTTGAATATTATGCATTTAGTAGCTAAATGCTTTCAATCTAGACAGGACATCTTCATACCTAAAGCTGTCTAGTCTTCAACATCCTAATGATAGTGTCTTACTGGTTGAGCATTATTATATGTAGAAAATGTAAAAACAAATTTTTCTCTGTCCTGTTTTGAAGAGAACTAGGAAAGAAACAATCTTGCAAATCAATCACAATAATGAGTCAGTCTTTGGCTAATAAAGAAGGTAAAGGTATTCCAGAGTAAAAATCTCATAAATTAAATTATCTTATTTATCATTCTTATGTCAGTTAAAATTCTCCACTTTCCAGATTTTTTTTTTTTAAAATTACACTCATAGGAAAATTCCAAAGACTAGTAGTTTCCTCTATGTGCTTAGTGTCTAAATATTCTTTTACTAATTGCTGACGTGTTTGTATTTTCTCTTTAAGTACATGCCACTATTCTACCCATTCAGGCAGAGCAGTTGGGCTACTTGCGGTAGCCCCTACTCCAAATTTGGATAACTAATTATTGTCCTAACTTGCTTTTGTATGACCTTCATAGCCTTTGGCTATTTTTTATAATTTTCCCCAGAAAAATACTTTGTTTTAAACATCATTTCTTGAGTTGTACTGAAATTGGATGAATATTAATTTGAGCTCCCATTATTATTACAAATTTTTCCATAAGTTCATGGCTATCTCAGTCACACAAGGCTTTAATATTTTTTCCTGCCCTTTCATTCCTATCCACTCTACACTTGGTTTTACTTGTGTTAAGATTGAATTGTCTACAAATTGAGTGGAGACTTCTTGGCAAAGGTCAATTGGAATTTTATGATTTTGTTAAGCTTTAGTGTCTAAATGCCATTTATTTACAATATTAGCTTTGGCCTCTTATTATTAATAACTGTCAAAAATACTTTCCCTCAATATTTATAAATTCTCCTGTACTACAGTTAAATTTGTTTGAAATTTAAAATATGAAATAATAACAACTGAACAACTTTATTATCAGCAAGGGCCTCTCCACAGAGGGCAACAAGTAGACTCAATTTGGACCTAGACCATTTCTTCTACTCCTGAGATTTAATAATCTAGTCTCATTCTCAGCTCTGTAGCAGGAAAACTGCTGTTGTCCCCTTTCCACACTAGCCCCATCTCTGAATCACAAACATCTTCTTACCTGAACTTCTTTTGCCAAGTTCAACCTACAGTTCCTGCCTCCAACACCAGAAGACTATATTTGGAAATATACTTGCTAAGCAGGACAGGAAAGCAACATTAAGCTGAGAAGTCACTTTTGGTAACTCAAGTTTCCTGTGAAGAAATCAGCTGAGCAGACCAGCAAAGCCAACTACACACAGCCAAAGCACTCTCTGAAACTCCAGAGAGAAAACACTAATCAAGGAATAATTCACCCACCAATGAAGACAAATCCAGAAAGTAGTATATAAACCCATAATCATCCCAAACTGAGATACCTAAATGCTAGCATAAGAAAATAATTCAACATATTATAACATAATTAAAGATATAAGAGACTTGAGACATATTAGAAAATACTTAGACAAGATATGTGACTTCACTAGAATCTAGCTATTCAGCTTCAATAGGCCCTAAATAGCACAAGGTAAAGACCTCAACATTTTCCAAGGTTATTACAAATTTATTATTTAAAAAAACAAATCAATTTAAAAAATCTGGAAAAACAAAAACAGTATGAGGAAATAAATAAATCCATTAAAAGAAATTCAGGAAAACACAAATAATTGAATACACAAAAAAATCTCTTTAAAGAAATGCAAGAAAGTACAAGCAAAAGAAGAAAATAAATAAAATGTCAAGACCTGACAATGTAAATAAGATAAATAAAAGAAAACAAAATGGAATAAATTTTGAAAAAGAAACATAATTACAAATAGGCAACCATCAGTAATAGATTGATAAAAAAAAAAAAAGAAGTTTGGCTTTGAGGAGGAACCAGTAGAGGAGTTTGTATGGTGTGCTATTTGTGCTGCTGAGGGAAGCATTGCAGAGAACATAGCAAAGCTGGAAAACCACCACATGAAGGTATTTTGGTATTGAGTTTAATACAGAAGGTACCAGAGCAGAGAGAGAGACAGACATCTTATGACCACTGGGAAAGGGAAGAATGTAAGAAACTTATGGGAAACAATGAAAGCGATGTTATGAGGAAAATTTATAGCACTAGATGCCTCTATGAAAACTCAAGAGAAATCTCACACAAGAGACCTAACAATTCAGCTGAAGGCTTTAGAACAATTAGAAGCAAACTCACCTAGAAGAAGTAGACAGTAGGAAATAATCAAACTTAGGGTTGAATTTAGTACAACAGAAACAAAAAGAACAGTACAAAGAATGAATGAATTAAAAAGTTGGTTCTTTGAGAAGACAATAAGATAAAAAACTTTCATCCAAACTAACCAAAAAGCAGAAAGAGTATTCAAATTAACAGAATTAGAAATAAAAAGGGAGACATAATGACAGACACACATGAAATCCAGAAAATTATCAGGTCATATTTTGAAAATTTATAATCTACTAAAATGAAAACCTAAAAAAATGGACAACTTTCTGGACAAGCATCAATTACCAAATTTAATCAAGATCATATTAAATATCTAAACAGATTTATAACACCAAAGGAAATTGAAGATGCCATTAAGTCTCCCAAACTAAAAAAAAAAAAAATCCACATAGGACAAGATGGTTTTACTGTGGAATTCTATTAGATATTCAACAAGGAACAAATATCAATACTCAAAAATGAGTTCCATACAGTAGAAACTGAAGAACACTGCCAAACACTTTTATGAGGCCACAATGACCCAAAGCTACTCAACGATGCAACTAAGAAAGAGAATTACAGACCAGTCTCCCTTATAAATATTGATGTAAAAATACTCAACAAAATTCTGGCAAACTGATTACAACATATAAAAAAAGTTGTCCATCATGATCAAGTAGGCTTTATCTCAGAAATGCAGACTCTGTTCAACATAAAAAAAAACTGTAAATGTAGCCTATCATATAAAAATTTGAAGGAAAAAAAACATGTTTATCACCCTAAGTGCTAAAAATACCTTTGACAAACCCCAACACTCCTTTATGATAAAAGTCCTGAAGAGATCAAGAATACAGGAAAAACACATAAATAAAATAGAAAAGGCAATTTTTAAGATGCTGATGGCCACCATCAAATTAAATGGAGAAAAACTCAAAGCAATCTGACTAAAATCAGAAACGAGACAAGGCTGTCCCCTCTCACCATATCTATCCAATATAGTTCTCGAAGTTTTAGCTGAAGAAATAAAAAAAAAAGAAATAAGAGACTAAAAATAGATTAAGCATATACAAATTGGAAAAGAAGAAGTGAAACTATCTCTATTTTCAGATGATAGGGTTATGTATATGAGTGATATCAAAATTCTACCAGGCAAATTCAACAGCTAATAAACACTTTTAACATTGTAGTAGGATACAAGATTAATTTAAAAAAGATTTGTTGTCTTCCATTACACTAAACATACTAGAGTTGAAAAAGAAATAAGGGAAACATCACCCTTTATAATAGCTGCAAATTACATTAAATACCTCAGTTTAACTGTAACAACAAATATGTTTAACAAATACTTTAAATCACTGAAGAATAAAATTGAAGGGGAGATCAAAAAATGGAATGATCTCCCATGCTCCTGGATAGATAGGATCAAGTTAATAAAAATGACAATCTTGCCAAAAGCAATCTACAGATTTAATGTAATTCCCATCAAAACCCCAACACAATTTCTTACAGACCTTGAGAGAACAATATTCAATTCTTTTGGAATAACAGGAAAGTCAGGATTGCCAAAAAAAAAAAAAAAAATTACTCAACAGAAGAATCTCATGAGCAATCACCATCCCCAACTTCAAGATATACTATAGACCTACAATAATGAAAACAGCCTGGTATTGGTATAAAAACAGACTGGAGGATCAATGGAATAAAAAAGAAGGCCAACTCTGGGACCAGATTCTGTCTGTGGAGCATTTCTCCACACACTCTGTAGCAGAAAAAGATAGACTTTGGCTGTGAGGGTTTTTCCAGCTGCTGCTAAGACAAGGGATCTTGCACAGCCACCCCGCCTCCAACTGCTTCAACACAGAAGGACTGAGGACTTGAAATTCAGACCCCTGCCCAAAGCACAGTCAGACATTCAGCAGACCCCTTGCTCAGAGGTAACAGGAGACACACAAATCCTCTTGCCACAACTGACCAGGAGCCACCTAATCATGAACCACTGAAGCTATGGGCAATCAGCAGTGCCAAAAATATATATATAATAATGTAAAGAACAACAAGGTAACTTCAGAAGAAAGTGGCGGTTCTACAACTACAAGACCTTAACTGAGCAATGAAGAGGAAGCAGAAAGAAGCAACACCAAAAATAACTTTGTGATGATCATTGAAGCTATCAAACAATATGTGAAAAATTCCCTTAAAGAAACAGAAGAAACTACAACCAAAAAATTGGAAGAGATGAACAAATCTATGAAAGAAACCTGCCAGGAACTAAAAACTGAAATAGAAGAAATAAAAAAGGCATGAAATGAGGCAAAGATGGAAACAGAAAACCTGAAGAAAACAGCTGGAACCACAAATACATGCATAATCAACAGAGTTCAAGAAACAGAAGATAGAATCTCAGAAGTGGAAAACTCAGTAGCTGAAAGAGATATATCTGTCAAAGAAAATACTAAAATCAAAAAAGCCATAACACAAAATGTTCAGGAAATCTGGGACACCATAAAAAGACCTAACTTGAGAATAATAGGAATAGAAGAAGGAGAAGAACACCAAATAAAATTGAGACAAAAAGAATAATACAAAGAATCAATGAATCTAAGAGTTGGTCCTTTAAGAAAGTCAACAAGATAGATAAGCCCTTAGCCAAACTAATCAAAATACAGAGAGAGTGTGTTCAAATCAACAAAATCAGAAATGAAAAGCGTGACATAACAACAGACCCCCAGGAAATCCAGATCATATCAGATCATACTTTGAAAATATGTATTCCACAAAAATGGAAAACCTAGAGAAACGGACAGATTTCTGGACAGGTACCATCTATCAAAATTAAATGAAGATCAGATTAATTACCTAAACAGGCCTATTTTTCTTAAAGGTATTGAAGCTGTCATTAAAAGCCTCCCCAAAACTAAAAGCCCAGGTACAGATGGTTTCAATGCAGAATTCTACCAGACATTCGAAGAGGAATTATTACCATTACTCCTCAAACTATTTCACACAGTAGACATTGAAGGAATATTGCCAAATTCCTTTTATGAGGCCACAGTTACCCTAATACCCAAGCCAATCAAAGACACAACAAAGAAGGAGAACTTCAGACCAATTTCCCTCATAAATATTGATGCTAAAATTCTCAACAAAATTTTAGCAAATCATATACAACACCATATAAAAAATATCATCCACCACAACCAAGTAGGCTTCATCCCAGAAATGCAGGGCTGGTTTAACATAAGAAAAACCATAAAAGTTATCCATCATATAAACAAACTAAAGGAACAAAACCACATGATGATATCTCTAGACGCTGAAAAAGCCTTTGACAAAATCCAGCACTCCTTTATGATAAAAGCCCTAGAGAGATCAGGAATACAAGAAGAACACTTAAATATAATAAACATCATTTAAAGAAGCCTACAGCCAGCATCAAACTTAATGGTGAAAAACCCAAAGCAATCCCACTAAAATCAGGAACTAGACAAGGATGTGCTCTCTCCCCTTATCTATTCAATATAGTTCTCAAAGGTTTAGCTAAAGCAATAATAGAACGAAAGAAGATTAAGGGGATATAAATTGAAAATAAGAAGTGAAACTATCTCTATTTGCAGATGATACAATTGGATACATAAGTGACCCACAAAACTCTTCCAAGGAACTTCTACGGCTGATAAACACCTTCAGCGTGTAGCAGGATACAAGATTAACTCAAAGAAATCAGTAGACCTTCTATACACTAAAGATAGAAGAGATAAAAAAGAAATAAGGGAGACAATACCCTTCAAAATAGCTGCAAATAGTATTAAATACCTTGGAGTAACTATAACCAAAGAAGTAACAGACCTATTTGACAAAAATTTTAAATCACTGAAGAAAGAAATTGAAGAGAATATGTTCCTGGATAGGTAGGATCAACATAGTAAAAATGGCAATTCTACCAAAAGCAATCTACAGATTCAATGCACTGCTCATGAAATTTCCAACATAATATTTTACGGAGCTTGAAAGAACAATACGCAATTTCATTTGGAATAACAGGAAAGCCAGCATTACCAAAACAATTTTACTCAACAAAAGAACCTCAGCAGGCATCACTATCGCTGACTTCAAGTTATACTATAGAGCTACAGTACTAAAAACAACCTGCTACTGGCATAAAAACAGATTTGTGGATGAATGGAATAGAATTGAGAATCCAGTCATTAACCCAAAAACTTATGAACATCTGATCTTCGACAAAGAGGCCCAAAATATTCAATGGAAAAAAGATAGTATATTTAACAATTGGTGTTGGCATAGCTGGATAGTAGTGTGTAGAAAAATGCACATAGACCCAAGCTTGGCACCCTGCATAAAACTCAAATCCAAGTGGATCAAAGACATCAACATAAACCCAGCCAATTTATACTCGATAGAAAAGGAAAACGAAATACACTTCTATAAATTGACATAGGTAACCACTTCCTAAATATAACACCAGTGGCACAGACACTAAAATCAACAATCAATAAGTGGGATCTCCTGAAACTGAGAAGCTTCTGTAAAGCCAAGGACACTGTCAATAGGACAAAATGACAGCCTACAGAGTGCGAAAAGATTTTCACCAACCCTACAAGTGATAGAGAACTGATCTCTAAGATATATAAAGAACTCAAAAATCTAGAGCCCAAAACCTTGAATAATCCAATCAAAAAATGGGGTTCAGATCTAAAAAGGAAATTGTCAACAGAAGAATTACGAATGGCTGAAAGGCACCTGAAAAAGTGCTCTTCATCTTTAGCCATCAGAGAAATGCAATTCAAAACAACTTTGAGATACCACTTGACACCTGTTAGATTGGCTAAGATAAAAGACACAGATGACAGCCTATGCTAGAGAGGATGTGGAGCAATGGGAACACTCCTTCATTGTTGGTGGAAGTGTAAACTTGTTTAGCCACTTTAAATACAGTATGGCATTTTCTCAGAAAATTGAGAATCAATCTCCCCAAGGACCCCGCAATACCACTTCTAGGTGTATACCCTATAGATGCACAATCACACTCCAAAGGCATTAGCTCAACTATGTTCATAACAGTGTTATTTGTAATAGCAAGAACCTGGAAACAACCTAGATGTCCCTCAACTGAAGAATGGATTAACAAAATTTGGTACATCTACACAATGGAGTACTACACAGCAGAAAAAAAAAATGATATCCTAAAATTTGCAGGCAGATGGATGGATTTGGAGAATGTCCTTCTGAGCAAGCTATTAAAAACCCAGAAAGATAAGCAGGGGATGTACTCTCTCATTAGTGAACTCTAAACAAACAAACAAATAAGAAAATAGCAAAGCATGCCCAAGCTGCAAACCACAACCACTGTACAGCTTGGGATCAGAAACACCTTAGAATGATTCCTTGGATCCCTCTCCTCCTAGAGGAACACCTGACTCAGTCTTGAGGTTGGGGGGAGAAAACTTGATCTGCCAGGAGTAGAGGCTGAACTAAGCAATATTGGACACTGGGACCTTGGGACTGCCTGCTGCCTGTCCAGCGCAGGGATGGGGAGGTATGGAGAAGAGAGAATGACCTGATGTGTTGGGAGGGGGAACGGACCTTGCATAATGATATACAAGGATAGAAAGTGTGACTTCTTTGTTCATAATAATAAAATAAAAAAAGAAAAGAAAAGGAATCAAAAAGAAGACCTTGACATACACCCACATACCTATCAACATCTGATTTTTTAAAAAAGAAGTCAATAATATTCAGTTGAAAAATATATTATCTTCAACAAAGTGTGTTGGCAAAATGTTAAGAGATCCAACCATATCAACCTGTACAAAACACAAATTCAAGTGGATCAAAGACTGCAACATAAAACCAACTACACTGAACTTGAAAGAAAAGAAAGTGGGAAATACCCTCCAAGGAATTGCTACATGTGACCACTTGCTAAATATAACACCATTCGCATAAACACTAAAAACAACAATCACTAAGTTGGACTAGAAGGACCATCAACTGAGGAATCAATTAACAAAGTGTGGTACATCTACACAATGGAGTACTACTCAGCAGTAAAAATAAATAAATAAATAAATAAATAAATAAATAAATAAATAAAATGATACTCTAAATTTTGCAAGCAAATGAATGGATTTGAAGAATATTCTCCTGAGTGATGTTTCACAAACCAAGAAGGATAATTAGTGTGGGATTACTCTAGATTTTTCAGGTAGGTATCTAATGCTATGAATTTTTATTTTAAAGCTGTTTTCATTGTGTCCCATAAGTTTGGGTATGTTGTGGATTCATTTTCATTAAACTCTAGGAAGTCTTTGATTTTTTTCTCAGTTTATTTGTTGACCCTGAGGTGGTTCAGTTGAATGATGTTTATTTTCCTTGAGCTAGTAGGCTTTCTGTGGTTTATGATATTATTGAACTCAAACTTTAGACCATGGGGTATGATATGATATAAGGGATTATTTCCATTTTCTGTATCTATTGATACTTGCTTTATCAACAATTTTTTCATCAATTTTAGAGAAAGTTCCATGTGGTGCTGAGAAATATGTGTATTTCTTTGTGTTTGAGTGGAAGCTTCTGTAAACGTCCATTAAGTCCATTTGCATCATAATTTATGTGAGATCTCTTATTTCTCTGTTGAGTCTCTGTCACGTTGACCTATTAAAGGGTGAAATTTGGTTATTGAAGTCTCCCTCAATTAGAGTGTGAGAACTTATGTGGGATTTGAGCTGTAGTAGAGTTTCTTTTACATATGTAGGTGCACTTATATTAGGAGCATAAATATTCAGAATTGAAATCTCATCATTATCAAGTTTTCTTGAGATGAATAAGAAATGTCCATCATGTTCTCTTTTAATTGATTTTAGTTTGAAGTCTACTTGGTTAGATATTAGAATGGCAGCACCAGCTTGTATCTTTGCGCCATTTGGTTGGAAAAATTTTGCCAACTCTTTACTTGAGCCTATATCTGTCTTTGGGGTGTTTCTTATATGCAGCAGAAGGATGGTTTCTGTTTTTGTATTAGGATGTGTTAGGTGAATTGAGTACATTGATATTAAGGGATATTAGTGACCGCTGATTGACATTTGCTTTCATTTTTGGTGGTAGCTTGTATGTATTTCCTTTCTTTTGGTTTTTCTTTTGTGGAATTATCAATTGTTTGTGGTTTCATGGATGAATCTGGGATCCTTTGGTTGGAGTTTTCCCTCTTATGCTTTCTTAAAAGTTGGATTTTTGCATACGTATTGTTTAAGACAGACTTTGTCATGAAATATCTTGTTTACTCCAGCTATGGTAATTGATAGTTTTGTTGGGTATAGCTGTCTGGATGGGTAGCCATGCTCTTTTAATGTCTGTATAACGTCTGTCCAGGACTTTCTTCCTTTCATTATTTTCATTGAATAGCCAGGAGTTATTCTGATTGGTCGGTTTTTGTAGGTAAGTAGACCCTTTTCTTTTGCAGCTCTCAATTGTTTTCTTTGTTCTGTTTGTTTTGAGTTTTGATTATATTTTTGGGGGTCTACTCTATTTGGTGTTCTGTAAACTTCTTGTAATTTTATAGGCATTTTCTTCTTTACATTGAGAAAGTTTTCTTCTATGCTTTTATTGAATACATTTTCTGTGCCTTTGAGCTGGAATTATTCTCCTTTTTCTATTCCTATTATTGTCAGGTTTGGTTTTTTCATGGTGCCCCAAATTTTCTGAACACTTTGTATCATGGCATTTTCATTTTAGTGTTTTCTTTGACTGATGTATCCATTCCCACTATTGAGTCTTCCACTCCAGAGATTCTCTGTTTCATCTCTTAGATTGTGTTGGTTATGCTTGTATCTGTAGTTCTAGCTCTTTTTTTCAGGTTTTCTATTTCCACCTTTGCCTCACTTTGTGCTTTTTTTATTGCCTCTATTTCACTTTTTAGTTCCTGGAATGTTTCTTTCAGTTTTTTTTAGTTTTTCTTTTCTTGGTTTTATTTCAAGGATTTGTTCATCTCTTCCAAATTTTTGTAGTTTTTTCCTTTTCTTTAAGGAAATTTTTTATATCCTCTTTTAAGGCTTCAATAATCTTCATAAAGGTGTTTTTGGTGTTGTTTCCTTCTGTTTCCTCTTCATTGCTCTGTTCAGGTCTTTTAGTTGTAGAACACCAGTTTCTTCTGGTGTTGTCTTGTTGTTCTTTATTTTGTTATATGTGAAGAACTACAAAGGCCTATATTTTCCTGGGAGGAACTGGACTGCTGCCATGCCCCTATGTGTGGCTATGCAAACATGAGCCCACCAGCCCTCTTAAAGAAAGTGCTCACATAAGATTCTTTCTCTTTTCTTTTTTGCTTTTCCTGCATCTCTGCTTTCCTGCTAATAAACTCTAGTGTGGTATTCCTGGGGTTGAGATTCTATTCACATGCAAAACCAACATTGGTGCTGTGACTTGTTGTGCTCCCCCAGCCCTAAGCAAGTGTGGGACACATAGAATCCTTCTGTGGCTAAGCATCACCCACCAATTGTGATCCAGTTACATAATCCTACCAGGTACATAGGTCAGGCTCAGTATTCACTGTCACTGAAAAGCCTTAAAGAGCTTAAACCTATTATTTCTGATCTCCTAAGGCAACAGCTACTTTGCCCCAGTTTCTTCCATTTTTAACACTCTCATTCTTGCAGTTAAAAAGCCTCATGGTGCCTATTGCTTACTTCAGGACCTCAGGCTAATTAACTTGGCTGTAGTACCCTTCCACCCTGTAGTAGCAAATCAGTATTCTCTGCTGTCCACCATTTCTTCAGGAACTTCCCACTTCTCTGTCCTAGACCTAAAAGATGCCTTCTTTTTCATACCACTTAGCATCCAGTCTCAGAATAGCTTTGCTTTCATGTGGACAGACCCTGACACCCATCTGTCCACACAACTCTGCTGGATTATATTACCACAGGGATTTAGAGAAAGCCCACTGTCTGATCTATTTGGTCAGGCTCTAGCCTCAGACCTGTGATCTTTGTCTCTCCACAAATCAAAAATTATATAATACGTAGATGACATTCTTGTCTGCAGTCCCTCATTGCAGGATAGTCAAACTGACACTAATGCCCTCCTAAACATTTGTCTAGCAACTATTATAAGGTCTCACCCTGCAAAGTCCAGGTGTCTACCTCCAGGTCACCCACCTTAGTATGATTATTAGCCTAACCCACAAAGCTATAACTGAAGATAGGAAGCAGCTAATTCAGTCCCTGACAGCCTCTACCACAAAGGAGGAGATTCTATCGTTTCTGGGAATAGCTGGTTTCCTATGATCCTGGATACCCTCCTTTTCCCTCCTAGTGCTAAGATCTCCATGGGAACCCCTTCTTCATCCTGTTAAAGCCCTTTCAAAGATTCCAGCAGGCTCTGCTGCTGGCCCAGCCCTCCACCTATCTGACCTAACCAAACCTTCCTCCCTGTATGTAACAGAGAAACAGGGCTTTGCTCTTGGTGTTTTAGGTTACCAGCTAGGACCTTCCTTTGCTCCAGTAGAATATCTACCAAAAAGATTAGATCTCACCACTCAGGAATGGGCTTCAGGCATATGAGCTCTAGCTGCTGCTGAGCTCCTCATCTGAGAATCAAGAAGTTAACCTTTGGGCCACCCCTAACTGTCCTCTCCCATCATAACCTGTCCCACATCCTTACTTATAAGAGCATACAAACCTTACCCCCTTCCCTGGTCTTTTCCCTCCATGTGGCATTAGTAGAAGATCCTACACACACCTTACAGGATTGCCCACTGCTAAATATTGCCAATCTCCTCCCCTGACCAGTCAGGAACACACCCTTTCCCATTCTTGTATTGAAATACGAGAAGAGCTACTGCCTCACTCCCTTCATATATGGTAGGGTGCATTGCCCCAGGCCACTTATACATGATATACAGATGACAGTTCATTTTTGTAGGAGGGAATGAGAAAGGCAAGCTATTCCATAGTGTCTGATACAGAGACTGTGGAAGCTGGAACATTGCATCCCCAAACCACAAACCAGCAGGCTGAATTGGTAGCACTCACATGAGCCTTCCAGCTGGCAGAGGGACAGTCCTTAAATGTTTATACAGACTCCAAGTACATTTTTTATATTCTATTGTCCCACATTGCTATCTGGAAGGAACATGGGCTCCTCACAACAAAGAGAAGTTCAATTTTTAATTTGAGCCATATCATAGCATTGTTTTAGGCTTCTAACCTCCCTTAAGCAATAGGAATTATCCACTGTTGGTCTCACCAGACAGACAGTTCCACTGTTTCTAAGGGAAACAATGGAGCTGACCAGACAGCTAAAACAGCAGCCCTTCAGTGCACTGTCATAGACACACCAACTTCACTCCAGGGAATCCACACTACAATCCATGCTGTCACCCAGTACTAGGGAGCTTCTGTCTTATCTGCACCAGCTTTTTCACCCTAACAACCAGGTATTAGCCCACTTTGTTAAGGCCCACCTCCAACCTACCTCTAAAGATCAGCAATTCTTAAAATCTGACCACTTGGGTTCTACCCACTACCCCTAGAGGAACACCTGACTCAGCCTTGATGTTGGGGGGAGAAAAGTGGATTTGCCAGGAGTAGAGGCTGAACTAAGCGATATTGAGACCTTGGGATCTTGGGATTGCCTGCCTGGAAGGGAAGGGGGAAGATGTGGAGAAGAAAGAATGATGTGGTGGGAGGGGGAAGGGACCTTGATTAAGGATATACAGGGATAGAAAATGTGATTTCTTTATTCATAATAAAATAATAATAAAAAAATTTATCACTATCTCGTGTAATTTGTCAAAAGTCTGACCCTAACCAAATACATAGCAACACCTTCCTTACCCACCAGGCCAAGGGGTTCATCCTGGGAACAAGCTCACAGTTAGACTTCTCTCAAATGACCACAGTCAGATGGGTAAAATATCTCTTAGTTCTTGAAGATACATTACCCAATTGGGCAGAGCCATATCCTACCAGTAATAAAAAAGCTCAAATCATTTCTGACATTCTTCTTTGGGAAATAATTACCTGATTTGGAATTCTTGCCTCTCTTCAATCTGACAATGGTCCTGAGTTTACCTCACAAGTTTCTCAAAGAGAAACTTTATAGAGCCCTAAATATTACCTGACACTTTCATATTCCTTACCATTCTAAGTTGTCAGGCAAGACGGAATGCACTAACCATTCCTTAAAAGATATCCTTGCTAAAATGTCACAAGAACTCCATTTAGACTTGATAAAGTTGCTACCTGTAGCCCTTTTCAGGCCTAGAGCTCTCCGGAAAAAAAAAAAAAAAAAAAAAAAAAAAAACAACAAACTTTTGACTACCTCACCCTTTGAACTTCTGTACAGAAGGCCTGTACAGAAGGCCTGTCCTACCCCCAGGAGAGTTCTCTAAATCTTTACCCCTCCCCTGAGAATCTGCTCCCTCCCCTCCTCCCATACCTTTGTTCCCTTCTGTGGCATTTATCATAAGACTTCTTCCCCAAACTGTGCTCTGATTCATCATGCCCACCTCGAATTAACATTGGAGATCAAGTCCTCTCCAGGCCAAGACTTCCCCTCACCCCAAAGTGGATGGGACCACATAAAGTAATTCTGACAACTTCCACAGCCACTAAGCTTGAAGGCTTCTCACACTGGATTCATTTGTCTAACCTTAAACCTTTTATTCCTCTCCTGCCTCAAAGCAGCCAGGCAAGTGTCCCAAAATCATAGAAGAAACTGGCCTCCACCAGCTAAGAAGTCTGTCTGAGCTTTCATTGCAGATCACTAGAGCAGAAGTTGGGATTGGTATCTAGTAAACAAAGAAAGCCCAGGCAGTCTGCTGGGGACTTAAAAAAAAAAAACCTAGAGTCACCTTAGAACTGTTAACAGGTAAACAAAGATCTGTTCTACCTTTCAGTTTCAGCCACCACCCCCTGAGGATTTAGAATGCTTTGCAGGTAAAACAAAGACCATCTTGCAGCCCCATACCAAGAGTCAAAGAAAAGAAGCCTGCAAGGGTCCAGGTTAGCAAATACAGGACACTTTAACCCCTTCCCTTTCCCATACTTATGAAGTGTTGACAGACCTTAATATGCAGGCAGCAGACAATAGAATCCCTTAGCAGAAAACTACACAATGCAGCTACCTCATGGTTTATTTAAAAATAGGTGAAGTCTTCACTTCCAAGCTTCCTTCTCTCCCTCTTCTCCTCTTAATCTGTCACTCCCAAAGTTCTATCACTAATCCATATTTTTTGTGGAGCTCCAGGAAACAAAATTTATGGCCCTGTGACTCAAGCGATTACAGAAGGAGCTGAAGAATCCAGCAAACATCTCCATCTCTGTGTCAACTGGAAATAGCTATGCAAGGATTATGACAATCATGTTCACTATTCTCCCATGTTCATTATCCCCCTCCCATAAACCCAGTTTTATATATATATCTATATATATACATAGATATATATACATATAAGGGTGAAATGTAAACATTTTCAAGGCTGATTCTCAAGGCCGGCATTCACCTGGGACAGAGTAGAGCTGCTGCCACACCCCTGGGTGTGGCTATGCAAACATGAGCCCACCAGCCCTCTTAAAGAATGTGTTCACCCAAAATTCTTTCTCTTTTCTCTTTTGCTTCTACTGCATCTCTGCTTCCCTGCTATAAACTCCAGTGTGGTATTCCCAGTGCTGAGATTCTATTCACATGCAAAAACCAACAATATGTATTTTTGAACTGGCATCTGCCCATTGCTCCAGTTGTTCACACTTAGTCAACTCTTAGTTATGGTTAGAGGGGCTTCTGTGACTCCTGTCTGCTCTGAACATGAGGTCTGCATGGTCACTGACTTTGCTCTGGACATGGGTCTGCATTTCAATGGTATCTGTGTGTCTGTCCATGGTGAAGAAGTTTGCCCAGGAGGTGGGACCTGGCCAAAGGAGGTCCTATCTGCTAGGAATCACTGGAGAACCCTCCCACTTTTATCCTAGGGCCAGTCAGCTAGGAAATAGTCTGAGATCAGGACCTTGGGTGTAACCTCAGCCCTGGAGCAGAATTCTCTGCACAGGCAGCCCAGGAACTGAGGTTCCCTCACCTCTGAGTTTGCTCTGGATATGATTCAGAGGATTCAGAGTACATCTGTCACTCTTTTATTTTAAATTAACTCATATCTGTTCATATATATGTATACACCCCTGGGACTCATGACTTTCCCAAAATTCCATTTATATCTTTCTCTCTTGATAGCTTGCAGCATCTTCTTTTACCCCTTCCTTTCTTCTCTCTGTATCTCTCTTGAATTTTCTGTCAGGTTTTATTTCTTCTTGCAATGGGACAAAGAAACTTCGTTAGTAATCAATGGTAGCAACACATATTCCCAGCATACAGACTGTCCCACAGCACTTTGACCTTTTTCTTTCCAGTCTGTGTCCCCTTGTTACACTTCATTTTTTCTAGCCTTGGCTTGTTTCTATTACATATTTTTCAATCTGTAATCATGAGGAAAACTGTTCAGTAATCCTCTTTATTTTGGGGGCCTTTTCAGAATGAGCTGATTGATGTTATTTCTGTTTATGTGTTGTGAAAGATTTTGAGCACAATTGACTTTATTTCTTAGAAATTCTGGAACAATTCTAAAACCACCTGGCTCTGGTCTTTTTGATTACAACATTTTTTATGTTTGTTTTTGAGACACAGTTTCTCTGTTTTGTCCTGGATATCATTCACCTTACTGTGTAAACAAATGAGGACGTGGGTGGAGTCCCAGTGTGTTCTAGGTGAACACCAATAGTGCCCTTCAAAATGGTATTAAAAATTATATTATTTAAGTCTCAGGTACACTGGCTTAAATGATGAGAGCTACTTAGAAAATAAAGAAACCATAGTTGAAAAAAAAAGGCATCAAAGATTGTCCTTTGTCAATCTTTTTTCTAGCAGGCAATCTGTTGAAGGTACACAAAATAGAGTTATGGTTGCATATTGTTTTTATCCCTAAAATTAGGCCCTCTGAGCTGAGTGTAGTCTCTTCATTTTGGTAAATTTAATTCTGTGTTAGAGAAAAATTATCTCACAAAAGCATAATGCATTAGTCAGGGTTATCTAGAATCACATAACTTATAAAATAAATCTCTTTCTTTCTCTCCCCCCTCTTTCTATATAAATATACATGCATTTGTTTGTTTGTGTGTATGAAAGAGAGAGAGAAAAAAACAGAGCCTAATTGTTTGTGATAAAATTTAGTTGAATAACTTACATCCTACTGCCTAATAGCTGGCTATTAATTGAAAGTTCAAAAATCTAGTAGTTGCTCATTACCACAGGGCTTGGTGTCTCAACTGGTTTTTATTTGCTGAAGTTTCTAAGAGGTAGGCATAAATGCTAGTAAAGGAATGAAAATGCTGTCTAGGTAAAGAGAAAGTTGGCAAAGACTGGAAGAAACTTTCTTTCTTTGATGTAGGAGATTTCTGACCCCATGTGAACCTGAGCCCTGTCCTGCCTTCAGTTGCTTTCCTCCCAGAAAAAGTGACTCAGAAGTTTACATTAATCTCATTCTGTCTAATCTAGCAGTGTTTCTTTTACATAGGTAGGTGCCCTTATATTAGGGGCATAAACATTCAGGATTGAAATCTCCTCTTGACCAATTTTTCCTGTGATGAATAAGTAATGACCAACTTGGTCCCTTTTATTTGCTTTTAGCTTAAAGTCTACTGTGTTAGATATTAGGATGGCAACCCTAGCTTGTTTCTTAGGACCATTTGACTGGAAAATCTTTTCCCAGCCCTTTACTCTGAGGTTGTGCTTCTTGTAAGCAACAGAAGGATGGGTTCTGTTTTTGTATCCATCTTGTTAGTGTGTGTCTTTTTATAGGTGAGTTGGGTCCATTGATGTTAAGGGATATTAGTGACCACTGATTGATATTTCCTGCTATTTTTGGTGGTAACTTGTTTGTATTTCCTTTCTCTGGTGTATTCTTCTGTGGGATTATTGATTGTTTGTGGTTTCATGGGTGTATCTGGGGTCCTTAGGTTGTAGTTTTCCCTCTAACATTTTCTGTAGTGCTGGATTGGTAGATAGGTATTGTTTCAGTGTGACTTTGTCATGAAATATCTTGTTTACTCCATCTATGGTGATTGATAATTTTTGCAGAGTATAGTACTCTATTTTGGCAGCCATGTTTTTTAGTGTCTGTGTAACTTCTGACCAAGCCCTTCTAGCTTTCATTGTTTCCATTGAATAGTCAGGTGTTCTTCTGGTGGGTGTGCATTTTTAAGTAAGTTGGCCCTTTTCTTTTGCAGCTCTTAAAATTTTTTCTTTGTTCTGTACGTTTTGTGGCTTGATTATTATGTGGCACTCTGAGTATCTATTTGCTGTTCTGTAAGCTTCTTTTATCTTTATAGGTATTTCCTTCTTCAAGTTTAGAAAGTTTTCTTCTATTATTTTATTGAATACATTATCTCTGCATTTGTGCTGGTATTCTTCTCCTTCTATTCCTTTTATTCTCGTTAGGTCTTTTCGTGGTATCCCAGATTTCCTGAACATTATGTGTTATGGCTTTTTTGGTTTTAATATTTTCTTTGACTGACTCTAGACCTGTCTGCTAAGGAGTGTGTGGAGAAACCCACCACAGACTGAACCTGGTCCCGGAACACAACTATCCTGGGCAGGGATTCAGGCACTGTGGCCTGCTGATATCATTTCACCTTTGGGTGGAGTCTGAGTCTGGATTTCAAAGTCCTCAGTCCTTCTCTGCTGATGCAGTTGGAGTCAGCATTGCTGTGTGATGTCCCCTCTTTTAGGTGCAGCTGGAGGAGCCCCTTACAGCCAAACTCTAGTCCTGTCTGATAAGGAATGTGTGGAGACAAGCACCACAAACCGAACCTGGTCCCAGAACAGAACTTTCCAGGGTAGGGATTCAGGTGCCAGGGCAACTTCGATAACTATATTAAATAGATAATGTGAGAGAGGACATCCTTGTCTAGTTCCTGATTTCAGTGGGATTGCTTTGGCTTTTTCTCCATTAAGTTTGATGTTGGCTGTCCACTTCTTGTACATCACCTTTATTATATTTAGATATTTATCTGTATTCCTGATATCTCGAGGACTTTTATCATAAAGGAGTGTTGGATTTTGTTAAATGCTTTTTCAACATCTAAGGATATGATCATGTGATTCTTTTCCTTCAGTTTGTTTATATGATGGATGAAATTTATAGTTTTATGTACCTTGACCCATCCCTTCATTTCTGGGATGAAACCAGTAGTTTTCTCCAAGGAAGACAATAACAGTTACCGAATTTGGAATAATCAGTCTTTAAAAACATTTGTACAATATTGTTACATTGATTGAGTAGGCTGGATTTCTATGTATGTCTGTGTATATCTTTACATGTACATGATATAAAAATTATATATTCTTTATGAATTTAAAGAATATATTTATTAAAAATAATATAATAATTTTTAAAACAAAAGAAACAACAAATTGGAAAAACAATAAAAATGTAAATATGGAAGCATTGAATAAAGAAGTGAAAGTAAAAAAGTGACAAAATTAAAGTATAATTATAAAATAAAATACTTTTTAAAACTTAACTCATATTTTCAAAGGAAGATAGGTATGAGTATGTCAATTTTTTTTTATATTTATCATAACTATTTGGTCACAACTCTGTAAAATTAAGCCAAATGAGGAAAAGCATGTTAATTTAAAAATAAAAGTTAGCCACCTCCTATCATTGTGACAAAGTCTGTTTGGATGAGAGCTTACATAGTGCACAGTTGATTAATCATTGATGTTCCAGCCTAAGAAGTCAATTCTGTGGCACATGATAAATATCCTGTGATGTTTGATTACACCTGTGCCAGTGAGAAGTGTTACCATGAGTCTAGTTGTAGCTTTTATGCTCATTCTGACCTGTCTGCTTATCCTCTCATACTGGACTCAGAGCTCTGGGAGAGGGAACCTACCTCCAGGGCCTACTCCTCTTCCAATTATCGGCAATCTCCTCCAGATTGATGTGAAGAATTATCAGACAATCCTTAACCAATGTATGTATGCTTTATGTTTCTTCAGTATAGTACAATGGGAGATATAAGTCATGCTGATTTTAATGAAGTTCTAGTATTAGAGAAAATATTTATTTTAAAATGAATGTAATATGAAAACAGTTGTTTTATGTCTTTTCTGTTGTTTGCCCCTATTACTGGTCTGGGAATTTGTAATGAGCAAGATTTCAGCTTGAAGAACATTGAAATCACTGCATTTTATACAGGATTTAAAGATTTTTATCTGCTTCTTCAAATCCTAATTTTATAATTAATTTCTATTATTTTGACTGAGCATGAAGAGCTAGAGATATTTAATTCAATGTGTCCTAAGTTTGGATATAAATTGGTGTAGGATTACTCATTTATGCTTTATCCGGAAGAAATAACTGGTTTCTGATTTGAAGTAAAAAACCAATGGACACGGAATCACAGAGGAAATACAAGCTATAAACAGTGCTTCTTCGCTTATTATGTGATTACCCAATCTCCTTTGATTTCATACAAAGCTTGAACCTTGGGCCAAGAATGCAACATTGTAAGAATAATGTTTTGAGATATGATAATTGCTGTGGTGCAGTTTCTGTGATGCCAACTCTCTGCAATTATATAACAATAAATGAAAACTATATCCAAATATTTGTAGTGAAGTAAAAGTTTCCTTTTACACTTTTCATCAGAAAATCTCTAGTTTTCTATAGCAAGTGTTTCACAGCTGGGTCTATAACAATCCTCTGACTAAATCATATCTGTTTAAGTAGGGAGTTAGCATGAGAATGTTGTTTGAGCACCCAATAATCCATAAGTAAAGTGTGAATTTTGAGTCTTTCCTCATTTGCAAGGGAATACTGAAAATAAACGTGGAATTTTTACCTCATTTTTTTAAACCTGAGAAATGACCTGTTACATATTATAGTGTGGTGATTTCTTGGCTTTAGTGGGTCAACTCACTGGGATATTGTGTGTAACATGATAGGTTGTCAAGATGTGATTATCAGCATAACGAAGGTGTACATAGAGTTCAATCAGAGATCTTCTGGAAAAATAGCATAATGCAATGCTATTAAAAATCTAAATAGTTTGACTCTATGGAAACTATAGTGGCATTTTTACTATATTTTTTTCTTTTTATTCTAGTTCTCTAAAGTCTATGGTCCAGTGTTCACTTTGTATTTTGGTACACAACCCACTGTGGTGCTGCATGGCTATGAGGCAATTAGAAAAGCTTTCATTGACCATGGGGAGGAGTTTGCTGGAAGAGGAAAGTTCCCAATTTTTGATAAGGTTGTTAATGGCTTGGGTAAGTTTTCAAGTGGATATGTTTGTTCTGGACTGTATGCATCATAAGTTACAGGGTAGAAAGCAGAGATTGTTCTTTAGGAATAGGCTTTGATATCCATGTCTGCCATTTGTCTGATCCATCTTCTGTCTGTCTCTCACATCTGTACCTTATTGTCTATTCCAATTTCTTTAGGCATTACTTTTAGCAATGGAAGTACATGGAAAGAAACAAGGCGCTATCACGGTACTAACCCACCAAGAAATATATGTTAACTAAAGAATTTTAATTAAAAAATACTCACATAACAGGGATAACAGGGATTGTTCCAGGGGAGAAGGAGAAAAGGCAGGAGAAGGATGGAGAAGTGGAGAACAGGAACGATCCAAGCCAGAGAAAGCAGGAGCAGTCCGTAGATCCACGCGTCAGAAAGCAGCAGCAGTCCGGAGCAATCCTAACCTTGCACAGCAGGAGCGATCCGAGGAGCCGTCTGCCCAGCAGAGCAAGAGCAGTTCCAGCCAGCCAGTCGCCTTCCACGTCACTCGTCCAGCGACGCGATGCTTCTGTCTTCCGGCGCAGTGCTTGTTCATCATTTCCTCCCCGATTCCGCCCGGCTCAGCACTCCAGCGCGGCTTTTTTGTATAGTTTCAAATTTCCCGCTATATCTCCCCCTTCTGTCTAAATAAGAGGGTTCTAAACTAAATATAAAACTACATACTATAAGGATCATCATAAGGCAGTGTCTGGGGAAGAGAAAGGTACTGACATAAGTGAGGTCAAACTACCACTAACAAACAAGAAATACAAGGTGCAATTTAATGTCTAAAATGTGGATACGAGGAAATGCACAGGGATTGCTTCCATGCTGCTTATCTCGAACAATAAAGTTCTAACACCTAAGTGTCCTTGCTGAGATGTGAAGTAGTAACAACCTCAACTATCCAGTCTTCAACACCATCAAGA
>PVIH01023915.1:0-23842 GCA_004025045.1 Sigmodon hispidus
AGGTGTTAGAACTTTATTGTTCGAGATAAGCAGCATGGAAGCAATCCCTGTGCATTTCCTCGTATCCACATTTTAGACATTAAATTGCACCTTGTATTTCTTGTTTGTTAGTGGTAGTTTGACCTCACTTATGTTAGTACCTTTCTCTTCCCCAGACACTGCCTTATGATGATCCTTATAGTATGTAGTTTTATATTTAATTTAGAACCCTCTTATTTAGACAGAAGGGGGAGATGTAGCGGGAAATTTGAAACTCTACAAAAAAGCCGCGCCAGAGTGCTGAGCCGCGCAGCGTCGGGGAGGAAATGATGAACAAGCATCGCGCCAGAAGACAGAAGCGTCGCGTCGCTGGACGAGTGACGTGGAAGGGGACTGGCCGGCTGGAACTGCTCTCGCTCTGCTGGGCAGACGGTTCCTCGGATTGCTCCTGCTGTGCAAGGTTAGGATTGCTCCTGTTTTCCACGGTTGGGACTGCTGCTGCTTTCTGCTGCGTGGATCTACAGACTGCTCCTGCTTTCTCTGGCGTGGATCGTTCCTGCTCTCCACTTCTCCGTCCTTCTCCTGCCTTTTCTCTTTCTCCTCTGGAACAATCCCTGTTATCCCTGTTATGTGAGTATCTTTTAATTAAAATTCTTTAGTTAACATATATTTCTTGGTGGGTCAGTACCATGATAACAAAAATTCCAAATACCCTCCCAGTTTGGTAAAATAGAGTTACTCCATGGATAGAATATGGAAGGGAACCAAACTGTCCCTTAAAATAGGAAAGGGATCTTTGTTTGTGTTTTTTTTTTTTTTTTCACAAAAGGGATAACTGAAGCCTACTGGGTTCCAGCCAGAAATGTCTGATATTATCTCAATGACAGGAAAGATTTGCTCACTTCTAATTGACAAGTCAGGAACAGAAAAGATGGAATAAATAGCGCCTCTTCAAGAAGAACAAAGATCTCCTGAAAGGACATTTATGACTAACAAAGCTGTATACTCACATTGCCACATCTCTCTGCTGTAGTATTATGTTCTGTTACATTGAAAATAATTATTCTGCCTACTGACATAATAAAAATGCTGATTGACAGAAGGCAGGCAGGAAGTATGGGAGGGACTACTAGACTAAGAAAGCTCTGGGAACAGAAAGATCAGTGCAGAGATGCCAGCAGATACAGAGGAAAGAACACAATCATGCTGCTCTGAGGAATGGTACCAAGCCATATGGCTAAACAGATTAATGGAAATGGATTGAGTTAAGATGAAAGAGATATCTAGATATATGTCTAAGTCATAGGTCAATCAGTATAAAATTAATGCAAGCTTCTATGTGTTACTTTTGGACTCCTGGTCCAGATTTGGGGGCCTAGTCTGGGCCTAAAGCTATGTATTATGAATAACATACTAATATGGTTCACATAAAGCTGGATAAATATTTAAAAGTGTTCTAGATCACAGAATTGTAGCACAAAACAGATTCCAAGTTGTGTCTCTCAAGTGAACCATGGTACAGACAAATCCTGGCGTAGTGTGAGAGCTTGAGCTACAGAATGGTGGGCTTTTGGAGTGCAGCTGAAGTAATAACAGGGCTGGTTCCTGAAGTCTCACAAAAGCTTGTAAGCAACAAGCTGTATATGATGGATTTAAAGTTTCTGTTAATATAAACAAAAAGGGAACAAAGTTTGCTTCTTAGTAGCTACATTTTTGGGGGGAACGCTATGTTTGCTGGAGGGAAGCAGAGGAGTGGTTTGTTTTAAGAAAAGTTTTCTGATTCAGTGTTATCAGCAAAACACTTGTGAGTCTTTTAAGAGGCCCTGCTGCCAAATACTTAAATGTAGTTCATAAGGAACAGATGACCGTGCTTTACTTTGTGGTTATATGTACCCCCAAACACCTCATAATTGTAATTGTGGGTCTTACAAGTAGCTCTGCTAAAAAGTTAAACTCTCTATGAAGCTAGCCTAGGAGCTAGGTAGAGCCAGCCAGCCACCTTTAATCCTTTAATCCTTAGACACATCTTGGTAGATTAAAGATGTGGTCAGAAACAGAAAGAAATAGAGTTGGGTGAAGTCAGCTACCCTACCAAGCAAAGGTGTAGTCAGAAACAGAAAAAGATAAGAAATAGGAGATATACAGTAAAGACAGATTTTTTTTAAAAAAAAAACTGTAAATGATTTAGAGTGCATTAAAAAATATACATGGGCTTGAGAAAGAAAAAGAAAAAAAAGTCCTTTAAAAAAGTAAGAGTAAAAATATAACAAGCCATGTAAAGACGGACATTCTAAAGAGTGTCTAGATACTGTATGTTATTGTCTTGTATTTAAGTGTTTTGATTCTAAATGAAGTAGTTAAAGCTGCTAAAAGACATTTGATTATAAATGCTGTTGGATTAATTCAACATATGTATTTTGTAAATGAGGTGACTTTAAAATTGAAGTCAAAAGATGTACTACTGTGGAGAAGAGGTATTTCTTTTTATTTCCACAGAAAATGAGAGACTGTGGATTTATTCCTGGTTAAAGAAAATAAGGTTTGATCAAGTAAGACCCCCTAAAAAGTTTCTAATGGAAAGGGATGGACCAGATGATCCAGCATTTCAGAGCACCTCTCTCAACGTTTCCTCTGAGTGCTGCATCCAAAACAACTTCAATGAGACTGGCTGAGATGACCTAACCTTACAGACTATGTCACTAAAGACTTGTCTATAATCCTGTTTTTTTCTTTGAGTCCCCGTGGGATTGCCATCACCACCATTCAGCAAGAAGTAGCCTAGAAAACTATGCTCACAGTCCTCCAAAATCGATTATAGAAGTTTGTCTTTTTTTACAATATTGGTTACAAGTTATTATAGATAATGGTGGAAAAAAACTATACAAATAAAATTAGATTTGGGTTTTTTGTTTAAAAAAATTAATAACAGTCTTTGTTCCCTGCCATATTACAAGCTTGACCTGCCATTGCTCAACCCCCTAGTTCTCAACCTAATATCCACTACTGGCATTTTTTTCTTCAGGAAATCTATGAAGATATAAAACCAAAGAAATTGGGTTCATGGACTACCCCAACCAAGGATTTCATTCCTATTTCAAAACATAAATAACCATCTCACAATTATCACTTCTGGAATGAAAGATGAAAAACAGGAGTTATGGGAAAACTATACCACACTGGTTATATAGAACATCTCTTATGATGTTTATATTTTTTAACTCTTGTGGACTGCCCAGTCCACACTAACCCATTAAAAATATTCTCAATCAGGAGGAACAACTAAGAAAAGTTGCTCAGTTCACCCTGACCACAGTAAGTTGACTTTCTTCCTTTCAATACCCATCCTAACACCTTTGTTTTTTCAGGGTATCTAGCAACAGACCACTGCTGACAGTTATACTGATCATTACCACTTTCCTTTACCCCAGGACCACAAAAATATTCACTGGTTCTTACCCATCAGATATTCTCCTTTGTGACCAGCTGCCCAACTATCCAGTTTACACTTCCAGTCTGGACAAGCCTTCTCATTACCGATGGCTCACCACCATCACTTTTTTTGGATCTACATATGTTGCTCCTCCCCTTCTTCTTTAGAGTAAGGGAAAGATACCTTCTGCATAGACACTCCCATGCTAGGATGCTGCACCTCTCTTGTGATTATTCAATAGGTCTATCTATATGAGGAAGAATTATCTGCAATGCTGCTACAAAGCAAAGATGAGAGATATTCCTTCCTTTACTGGTAGGAATAGAACATTTCCCTTGGATCTCCTGGGGCTGTAAAAAACTGCCATAATTTAGACACATCATCTTTCTTGTGACTTTAAAGACAGACTCCATCAAGAAATAACATCCACAACTACCATTTTGAATCCCTCCAGTGACAAATTAACTCTTTTTCCAAACAGAACATCAATGAATCTAATAACTTGATGAATATGAGGAGACTTGTATAGTATTGGGAAAAGAATGTTGCTTCTATGTAAACAAATCAGATGTCGTTGAAACTAAAGTCAAAACTCTCAAAAATTCCACAAACACTTGCTCTCAAAATTTGAACCCAGAGAGCAATTTAGCTGGTCCCATAATCTCTTGATTTCCTAGCTTCTAGACTTTACTAGTCCTCTAATTATGCCATGTTTTATTTTGATGCTTGCCCCCTGTCTTATTCAGGTCCTCCAGCAGCAGGCCATCACTATTGCTAAAATTACAACCAATCAGGTCATGGTTCACTACCAGGCATTGCACCCCCCTGACACTCGTGACAGTTTCTTCAGGGATTAAGAAAACACATCTCTATTATAAAATAAAACAGGCGAGGCATTAGGAGGACATGCTGGTCAGAGGTTTGAGTCTGTCATGGCCTGGCAGCTTTCTCCAAATCAGCAATATAATGTATGGTTTGAGGTTTTTGACCTTGTCTGGGCCATAAACTACACTTGTCTGGTGTCACTTTTTTTTTTTTAGGAACATTATTAGTTAGCTCTTTTATCTGAATTTAACTTATTTTTATTGCTCTGTTTTGTCACATGGCCATGGTCCATGGCCCATCTGTATTTTTACATGGTTTGCTTTTTGGCAGCTAGATCAAGACTGTTTGACTCTGCCCTCTTCTTATCTGAGCCTTAATTTCCCTGCCTACTTCTATGGCGCTGGACATAGGCCAAAACAGTTCCTTTATTTACAGAATGATATTTACAGGATATAGACAAACATTTCCACCACAATAAAGGACCCTAACACAGAGAGGCTTTGTGTTCTCTCCCTGTCCTTTTTTGAAGGGTGTCTCTAAGTGTGCATGCCTGACTTGAATATCACAAGGATATCACTTAACAGAGTTCCCTGCAAATGCTCTTCTCCTGTTCAACACATGGTAATTAAATAACATGCTATGGCTATTCTCATAGGGCATTGCTACCAGTCACCCAGCATTATGATAGGAGCATACTATTTAATGCAAAATAGATGATTCCTAAGCTATCTTTTTCTATTCTATATATTCCATATACTCTGGAATAAAGTTGAGTTATCTTACTGAGGTCATATTTTGGACGACTATTTCCCTTATATCCATAGCTCACTGAACTCTGTTCCTCACTTCCATTCCCTCAACTCTCGTGGACCAGGGGCGAGTAATCCACAATTACCTATTATTCTCACAAGTCAAAATGAACTTAACCTCTTCCTCAACACTTCAAACTCAAATTCCAAAACATCTCATATCCCACTATTATAAAATCAAGTTATAAAGCTGTCATAGGCTCCTCCTGTTATTATGAAATGCATTATAAAATAAAAATATACTTGTTATTTTATTTATATTTTGCATATTTACATTTAATAATGCAAAATTATAATAAATACAATTAAATGCAATAAAATTTTATATTATAAAATCTATAAGTAACAAGCAAAACATATAATGTCAAATAAAAATAGCTTGTTCCAATCTGTGCTTTTCTTATCTAATATCATTGTTCTCATTCCTTTCATTACAAAAGACCAAAGTCACCGTCTCTATTTGCTGCTATTTCATCCAGTGTTCAGCTAACCCACTTTTGTTCTCACTACAACATTCCATCAATTCTACAATACTAGAGCCTCTGATCAAAAAGCCCTTTCTCTTCTTACCTGAGATTTTCTACAGTTCTTTGTAATAATCAATTCATTTTTTTTCAGAAAAGAACATATTTTAAACAATTGAAGAATTTTTTATTTCTAATATATCACTAACTTCTTACATTATTATTACTAACATACATGAGGTTTTAATGTAGAGAAAATATAACATTTTATGGGACAAAACATAATGCTCAATGAAAGGAACAAACCTGTAGTCCCTATACACCAGCTACTACAATGAATAAAAACAGGCCCCTCCTGTGCATCTTTGACTTCGTTTTGGGCATGTATACATGAACAGAAACACTGTTGAAGGCAGTCTCTATCACAGTGACATTTTCATCAGAAGGGGTTAGGACTTCTTGAAATCTCATGAGTAACTGTCCTGTTTTCATAACATGACTGATTCCCAAAAATTCAATAAAATAAACCTAATTCAAAAGGAGAAAAATAATAAAAATATCAGTACATATATTTCTTTGTGTGTAAATATAGCCTACTGAGTCCCTTTACTGTTGTATCCTTGAATATGTGTTTAGGGCTCACTGCCTATGTCTGAATAACCTATCAATCTGATTCTCCCTCTCTCATCAGCCTTAATTCCCTGTAACTCTTCAGCTATACATAGGGTCTTGTGAAATTTTTGCCATTCACATGGGAATGTGAACTGGAATTGCCAGTGTGATTGTCTTGCTTGGGTCACCAATATTTGAGATTACCTAGTTGTAGTAGTCTTATATTTTCACCTCATATACCTCTGGCCTTACACCATATGTCATATGCCCCCAAAACATCTATTAGGTCCAAACTCACCCCAGACAGATACAAAGAAGCACTTTGCTCCTCCTTTAAGAACTCAGAAGTTTCTCAAATAGATAAATCTTTAGGGGTGCTATTTCTGTATCTATCACATTATAGCTTTCCTTATGAAAATCATCACTGACAGAGACCAATATATTAATATACAAAAATAACATAAACACAATGAGATAAATTCAGAATAACCCTTAAATAAATTATTTATTTTTAAGTCTTAGTTTTATAATAATTAAACTATTCAACCAGATACTTTAATAAGTGAAATTCTTGGAGCACAAACAAGGATCTCTACTAATATCTGACAAACAGACTTCAAACAAATAATTAAGGAGGAGACATAAAGATGTATTTAATATTTCATTCTGATCAAGAAATCTTTAAAATAGATATGCCAAACTTAAAAAAAAACAAAAAATATAAATATAGATTGCCAAACTTAAAAAAAATATATAAATACAGATGTATTCACATGAGAAATTTAGAATGGCTCAATAGACTTAAGTCAGAAAATTTAATAAATCATATAGAATTTAAAGATAAAAATTAGTTATACAAAATTATCTTAAAAAACAACAGCATTTCTATATCCAAATAACAAATATCCTGAGCAATAGTTCTATTTCTATTAGGTTCAAAAATAAGACATTGTATTAAATATTACCAAGAAGGGAAAAGACCTTTATGATTAATACATTAAATACTAAAAAAATTAGGATAAACACTAGAAGATGAAAATGTTGTCCATGATCTATGCATTAATAGAACTAAGGCTGTAAAAATGTCACCCTAACAAAAGAAATTTACAGAGTCAAGGCAAATCTAATATAAGGGAAAAGTTGGGGAAAAAGAAACTGAAGTTGGAATATTTTGTATGAAAACAAATATTCTCAATTAATCAATGATATTCTTTATAGAAATATAAAGAGAAGACTTAAAATCCATACAGAAGTTCAAAATACACCAGAGGGCTAAAGCAATTTTGAAAATGTTCAGAAGAACCAAAAGGAAGCAAAATACTACTATTACTAGTACAACTAATAACAACAACAATACTAATAATATTAATTAAGTTGTAGAAATTACTATATTTAATCTCAACCTACACAGCAGAGTGATAGTAATAAAAAGGGTATAGTCACCAAAACAGATATGTAGCTTAACTGAACTTAAAATAAGTCTCAGATATATGTTCATGTAATTATAGCTGCCTGTTATTCCACAAAGATACCTTGTGTAAAGGGAAGAAGTTAGTACAGAAATTAAAAAATGGCCTAAGTGCAGACAATAAGTTTTGTGGATGCTCATCCATAAACAGAACTTATATTATGCTGTTTCCTCATGGGGCTCAAGGACCAAAAAGTAAAATAGAGAAAAAAGACAGCTAGAGCTAGATGTCAGTAGGACTGGAAACAGTGTCTTATGGACATATCAGGATTACTGGACTCATGAACTCACAGTAACTTTGACTGTCTGCACAAGACTTGCAGCAAATTTCAGCCAGTCAACACTCTGTCGTAGAAGAGTGAAGGGAACACGAGTCTCCACAATTAACCGAAGAGCTACTAACATGCTTTTGAAAGGGAGAAAATTGGTTCTCTTTAAGAATGTGGTTCCTGCAGAATCAACCCACTTCAGTGCAAGGCTTAAAATTCATGAGCATATAGACAGCAGGAAATAGACTAAGGGGGCTGTGAAGAAAGAAAGAAAGAAAGAAAGGAAAGAAAAGAAGGAAGGAAAAAGACAGAGAAGGAAGAAAAGAAGGAAAGAATGGAAAATACTTTAAATTTGTGAAGGGTGGTTCTGGGACAAGTTATATAAGGACTAGTTGGTGAATAACTTTGAAATATGTTGAATGCAAGGAACATCAAAAATTAAAAAGCCTCTTTAAGTCAAAGGATACTTTCAGTACTACAAAATAGTCTAGAGATGAGAAAAGATTTTCACCAATGCCACTTCTGATAGAAGGCTAATATCCCAAATATATAAGAAACTAGATATCAAAAGTCAAATAACCCAATTAAAAATGAGGTACAGATCTAGATAGATTTTTCAAGAGAGGACTCTCAAATGAGTGAGAAACACTTAAAGAAGTGTTCAACATCCTTAGGCATCAGAAAAATAAGAACTACTTTGAGATTCCATTTTACACCTGTCAGAATGGCTAAGATAAAAACAATCAACGGCTTATGCTGATGAAAGAATTAACAAGCTGTGGTACATCTACACAATGGAGTATTACTCAGCAATAAGAAAAAATTATACCAAAAATTTGCAGGCAAATGGGTGGATATGGAGAATAACCTACTGAGTGAGGTATCACAAACCCAGAAACAGAAGCAGGAGGTGTACTCACTCATTAGTGGACTTTAAACAAAAAAATTAAAAGAGAGAGATATCATTGTACACAAGAACTCAAGGCTAGTTCATAGCTAAATGACACAATGCCTCACTTCTGCATTGATGGCCTCTGGCAGGGGTGTGGGTAAGGAAAGACTTGTTTACTTTAAGGGTCTGGCCATGGGGAGTTTAATTATGCTACAATAAGTAATGAGCAGCATGAATGGGCAGTTTTGTAAATGGGGAAATCATAAGAGTGTGCGTGATTCTGAGAGGTCTGATATCTGAGTTTGATGGGGTGCATGATGTAAAAACACCAAATAATATATATATATGTACATATATTCATATATACAAAATAAAAAAAGAAATATTATGATTAATATCAGAGTTTCACTGGCTTTTAAAGGCTTACTTTACTTTTTTAAGTATTATGGAATTATATGATATGTATTTTGTCTTAGTTTTTGAAGTTACAGTAGAATTCTGTAGTAAGCCCATATTTTCTTGTGTTTGTTTCTATTATTGTTGTTTTTATTTTTAGTATGGAGTATTTTATTAGTATTTCAAGCAGTTTACAAAGTATGCATTTGTTAAAATCATTCATTGAATTTGGGTTTAAATTTGCTATCTAAAAACTCATCAGTTTTTTCAGAATCTTTAATTTATAGAAACAAATTTATAATGTATGTCCTTATGATTTTCTGGAATTTCATTTATATCTGTTACTTGCCTTTCAATTTCTAGTTTTATTAAAGTAGGTCTTCCCTTTTTTGTTTAATTTGGTTAAGAATATGCCAATTGTGTTTAATACTTAAAAAATAAATTAATTTATTTAAAAAATGTGGAGTAAGGGAAACGCTCTTTTATAGCTAGTGGGAGTGAAAACTTGCACAGCCACTATGGAAATCACTAAGGCAGTTTCTTCAAAAATTGGGAATTGATTTATATCAAGTTCCACCATTAATACTCTTAGGCATATACCCCAAACACACTCCATCCTACCACAATGATATTTGCTCAATTATGTTCATTAGATTTTGTTTATAATAACCCCTGAACTTTAAACAACTTACATGTCTCTCAACCAAAGGCAAAGAAATGAAATTAGAAAAAAAAAAAAATCATACTGAGTGAAGTAACCCAGTCCCAGAAAGACAAATATGATGCACAAATTCTCATATTCACTTAGAAGTGAATATTAGATATTAAACAAGAGATGATTTATATCTAATATCAAATATATATATTAGTACAGTTGTGGAGAGCTGCATGTAGCCACGCCTCCACCTTCCTGATGGTGAGTGCTCTCTGGTAAACAACTCCATATATGGCTAAGGCTGAGGATCTGACTTGCTTCCGAATACCTGGTCCTATCGGTAGTGCCTGGCGTACTGGAGTTGGCTGCCCAGAGGCTATTTAGGCTATGGGCGGTATCCCTGTGGTCAGAAGGAGAAGGAATGAGAGAGAACATGTAGCAAGTCAGTCAGTCCCAGTCATAAGTAAGTAAGTAAGTCAGAAGTCAGAATTCAAGGTTCCTGAATAAAACTGCTGAAAGAAGAGCCTGGGTGTGGCGTCTTCCTTGCTGGTGAGGTGGCGCATGACATACAGTAACAAAAATAAGGTCAAATAAATAACAAAATTTATAAGGTACAAAAATAAGGTCCAATAAATAAGAAAAATAAGGCATATATCACATTTTCTCAGAGTTACACAAAATAAAATAATATATATTGACCTCATTGGAGTGGTTATGGTCTTATTTAAGGAAGTATGTCACTGATGATGAGCTTTGAGACTTTAAATGCTCAAGCCTTGTCCACTATCATTCTCCCTTCCTGCTGCCTGCCCATTCAGATATTTATCTCCAGGCTCCTTCTCCAGCATGATGTCTGCTTGTGTGCAGCCATGCTTTCTGTCATAATAAAAATGGACTAAATCTCTTAACTGTAAGCCAATTAGAATTAAATGTTTTTATTTATAAGAGTAGTCATTGTCCTGGTCTCTTTTCACAGCAATGTAATTCTTACTAAGACAGTGTGTCACATGCTTTATACTCAGGCTAAGTTTCTTAGGCATCTTTTGCTCCACAAAGGCATTTGCCATAGAGTGAGCTAAAGGACAAGTGCTTTTGTGTCTATGTGTGAATACTAGGAAAAATCTAGCTGTGAACAACCATAAGCAGAAAACTAGGTTGTTTTCCCAATTCTCTTTTAGCAATATACCTTTCTTGAATTGAGAATCGTATGTGTTTCTTTTTTCTTTTTTTAATTTTTTTAATCAGTCAGTATCACATGCTATTCCAGGAGGCATGTGTTTACAAACCTGAATCCAAGAGCTCTGCACAAACTTTTCTAATTAAATACATTCTTCCTTTTCTGAAGCTGATGCTTTTAAGAATCGTCACCTGGCAATACTGTAAACATACACTTTCTGTCTTTGTTCTCTTTTCCCTCCTTCTTTTTCCCAGTTGCTATCTCTACTGTAATTATACCTAGAGATTGAGCATGATAAGAAACTTCTCAACCCCTATTGCTTCTCTAGTAAGTTTTTCAGGATCAATGAGACAGATACAATTCTGAACTTACCAAATTCACTTTTAATTTTATTTGTGTTGCTTGGAGTATCAGTTTCCAAGGCTCTTCTATTTCTCCTGGAAGAGGACCATAAAGATAATACGCTACAAGGACCACAGTCACAAAAACTAAAATGGTTCTCCCCATGTTTCTATCTGTTTGTTTCTGTCCAGCAGCTCAACAAAGGTAATAATTTTTAAATCTTTGGAGGTTGAATTCTATCCTTCAGAAAAGTGTTACCTAACTTATGAAGTACAAATTCTACTGCAAAATGTGTTACTCTGTAAATACTCCAAAGTCCATTGTCCTTATCATAATTCACTCACAAAGAAAGAATTTACAAAGCAGAGTTGCTCTCCCCAAGTTCCTTCCAATCTAGGAGCCTGACCTGGCGTGTATGCCAGTTTGCATTGAAATGTATAATAAGACATGTATTACCTTTATACTTCTTTCTTGGTATGGAAAGGTCATTGCAACAGGCAGGAAACCCAGTGTGTGTGTCAAGTGCAAACAAGAGAAGACTGACAGCACCTTCAAAGCAATGGGTACTATTAAAAGACAGTCCCTTTCTTTATATACCTTCTATGCTTTGCTGCCTGCTGAGACACTTCAGCAGTTGTTTTTAATGGCTGTTCAGTTGCTCCACTTAGAAAGTTCTCTCTTTTTATTTATATTACATCTTTTATTTTGAGATCATGTTAAATTTATATCATTTTCCTTTCCTGTTTACAGCTTACCTGATGCCAGTCAGTACAATTTGCTTGTAAAACCTGTTTTGCTATGGTTTTAATTTGGCTGCATTGATAGTTATAGAAAGCCCCACCTTCTTAGTTCCAGTCCAATATTCTAATTAGACTGTTAGGTTTATAGTTGCCAGCATTAACACAGATAAAGTACTTATGTGTTCTCAGCTCTATTTGCTTGGATAGTTCACTACTCAAATGTTGAATGATTAGATTCTATTGTATTGAATATCAAGCCTATTCTATTCAAAATTAAAACTGCTAACATAATTTTCTCAATAAATTAATCACACACTTAGTCTTCCTAGCAACGAGCTAGTGGAAGGAAGAAGATTACCAGGCTATTTTCTAAAGAGTGAATATAATTATATATTTTAAAGATAGTGTTTTACATTGGATCCTCTACTTCATGGGGATTTTATCCTACTGCACTATGAAAGCGAGTAAAAATGGAAACCCTGGTTTTAGTTTTGTCTATTATTATACCACGCCTATTTGTGGTTTACGGTGAGTGTTTCTGCTCGTGACACTAGACAGTGTTAGAGGGATGGATGATCTTGTAAAAGGAATCAGTGAAGGTAAAGTGAAAAGGAGGTCATGATTATCAGAGAAAGGGAGAGAGCAGGGAAGAGTGTGTGGGAGGGTTTGGAGGGAGGAAAGGGATGCAAAAAAAATTATAACTATATTATAATCTCAAAAATAAAAAAATAAAAATGAATTTTACATTCTATACCTGGACCTTAATCTAAATAATCTGAATGAGTTAGTCATTAGAATTGATTTGATGACTACAGGAATATGAATTATCTTTGTCCTGCCACGTGTGTTTTTTTTTATGGTCATCTGCCCAATTGGACTTTGACCACAGGTTCAGAATAATTTTTCTTTTATTCATTTACTTTAAGTTGTTTCTCTTCTTTCAGTGGTCAGGTTTGAAATGCTTAGGAAAAACTAGGTTGTAACAAAGAGCTGATCTTTTGTCTATTGTACTGGTGTTCTGGGCACTAGGAAGTGATTGCAGTCTGCCCTCACAGACTGATCCTTTGCTGAAAACACCAGATATACCTGCAGGACATAAGCAACTGAACACCAAACTGATGAGAAATGTGTCTTTCTCCTGGCTTGCTTTTATCATGCTTGAAGGGCCTCTGCATACTTCTAGGGGAGAAAAAAAATTTAGAGGTTTTATACAGCATTGGACAGAGTGTGTTGCAACACCAGTCTCCCAAGAAAGTTGAGCCTCTTGGTGAGAGACTAGTTCAAGTTTATGGGTATCTAACTACTTTCTGGTTAGAGGTGAGGCCTTTTCCACAGGAATGTATATCATACACAGTACTAACCTTGTCAAAAACCTGTGGCATGGATGCTCTGAGATTTTAGGGTGGAGTGTTTTAACTTTCTGAATGGCTTGCTGTCACATTTTTTACATATTCATAATTTTAACCATCCTTATAAAAGGAGAGATACTTAATTCTTTCTGCTATATGAGGACATGTGATGAATCAGTGTTTTTGAACAAAGGAGCCATTAGTACAAACACCATGCTTAGTTCCACAATCTCAAATTTACAGCTTCAAAAGTGTAAATTAAAAAAAAATTGATAGTTCATAAGCCATATTTGATGGCGAAGTTGGGTAGAGGAAGAGCCTGAGTATGTAATAAATATTAAAATATTAAAGAAACAAACACATATCACTCCTCCTTATGCTAAATCATTGTTTTATACTTCTAATCTAGGAAAAAAAGCTTAAGCAAAAAGTACTTTCCCCTTCAAAGAAATAAATAGCAAAATCTTCACTACTTAGTAAATCTGAAATTGCAAATATATGATTGAAATATTTAAAATCATGTACATTAGTTAGGGTGGCCAAAGGTTTTTGTTAGGAAAAATGCTAAGTTTTCAAAGTTTTCATATTTTCTAAGACTGACACTAGAAAAAGAGAAAAAAAAGTAGATGAATAAGTCTTACTTTTTGTCTTATGCACAAATATTAAATGAGGTTATTTTAGAATTTTAGCAATGAGTATTCACTATCAGAATAAATAAAAAGAAAATCTCATTTTTATAAGCCTCAATTGGCCTATAGAAAGATATACTAATGATAATAAGCCAGACACTAGAGACTATCTGACTTAATATGCTATCAAAAAAATAAATAAATAAAACGTAAGATCAAAGAATAAATAGGATGATAGTTCTGAGAAAGAGATAATGGGTAGATGATATGCATAGAGATGTTGGTCAAAGAGTACATTTTTTGCCTAAAAATAATTGAATTTTAGGAATGTAATATGTAGCACAGTGTTAATTCTCTAATTTCTTAAATTAGAATATTTATATTAAATTTTCTATTTGTCCTATTATAGTAAAAATAATGATCATGGGCAACTGATAAAGGTTATTATTTATTAAAGGGTTCAAAGAAAAGCACTCATGGATACAAGAGAGATTATGCAGTCCTGCAGTTCCTTGGAAGGCTGGGCTGGTTCCATGTGACTGCATTAAGCAGGTCAGGTCCTCCATCCAAGCACAGGGGAGAAGGAATCAGAATTACCTGTGCCTCAGTCTTAAAATGGCCCTCAGGCAACACCCCAAATACTTGTGCACAAAGATCATTGGTTATTTTTAGACCTATGCTGGCACAGAAGGCACACCTCTAGGTCAAGGTGACAGTGCCTATTCTCTACTAGACTTGTCCCCTTATACAAAATGGAAACCATGCCTAGCTTTGCAAATCATTCACTGAATTTAGGTTTAATTTTGCTATCTAAAAACTCACCAGTTTTTTCAGAATCTTCAATGTATCGAAACCAATTTATAATACATATCCTTATGATTTTTTGTAATTTCATTCATATCTGTTATAAGGTTTGCCTTTCGATTTCTAGTTTTATTGAAGTAGAGCCTCCCTTTTTTGTTTAATTTGGTTAAGAATTTGCCAATTGTGCTTAATCCTTTAAAAATTAATTAATTAATTAATTAAAAAGATAAAAGGGCTGAAAAAGAAATAAGAGAAGCATCACTGTTTATAATAGCTGCAAATAGCATTAAATACCTTGGTGTAACTATAACTAAAGAAGTATCAGATCTGTTTGACAAAAATTTTAAATCTCTGAAGAAAGAAATTAAAGAGGATTTAAGAAAATTGAAAGATCTCCCATGTTCCTGGATAGATAGGATTAACATAGTGAAAATGGTATTCTTACCAAAAGCAATCTACAGATTCAATACAATTCCCATCAAAATACCAACACAATTTTTACAGATTTTGAAGGAATACTCAATTATATTTGGAATAATAGGAAAGCCAGGATTACCAAAACAATTTGGCTCAACTAAAGAACCTCAGGAGGCATCACCATCCTCTACTTCAAATTATACTATAGAGCCATAGTAATAAAAACAGCTTGGTACTGGCATAAAAAAGACTTGTGGATCAATGGAATCAAACTGAAGACCCAGACATTAGCCCACACACCTATGAACACTTGATTTTCGACAAAGAGGCCAAAAATATTTAATGAAAAAAAGATAGTAATTTGAATAAATGGTGTTGGCATAGCTGGATGGTAGTGTGTAGAAAAATGAAAATAGATCCAAACCTATCACCTTTCACAAAGGATCAAAGACCTCAACATAAACCCAGCCACAACCCTCGAAGGCATTGGCACTGGTGACCACTTTTTAAATGTAACACCAGTACCGCAGACACTAAGAACAACAATCAATAAGTGGGACCTCCTGAAGCTGAGAATCTTCTGTCAATAAGGACACAGTCAATAAGACAAAACGACAGCCTACAAAATGGGAAAAGATTTTTCCCAACCCTTCAAGTGACAGAAGACAGATCTCTAAAGTATATAGAGAACTCAAGAAGCTAGAGCCCAAAACTTTGAATAACCCAATTAAAAAATGGAGTTCAGAACTAAAAAGGGAATTCTCAGTAGAACTACAAATGGCTGAAAGGAATATGAAAAAGTGCTCAACATCTTTAGCCAACCGAGAAATGCAAATCAAAACAACTTGGAGATACCATCTTACACCTGTCAAATTGGCTAAGATAAAAGACACAGATGACAGCCTAAGCTGGAGAGGTTGCAAAACAAGGGGAATTCTCCTCCATTGTTGGTGGGAGTGTAAGCTTGTTCAGCCACTCTGGAATGCAGTATGGCGCTTTCTCAAAAAACTGGGAATCAATCTCTCCAAGGATCCAGCAATACCACTTCTGAGAATATACCCTAAAGATGCACATTCACACTCCAAACACATTAGCTCAACTTTGTTTATAGCAGCATTATTCGTAATATCAAAAACCTGGAAACAACCTAGATGCCCCTCAACTGAAGAATGGATTAACAAACTGGTACACCTACACAATGGATTACTACTCAGTATTAAAAAAAAAATGACATCCTAAAATTTGCAGGAAAGTAAATTTATTTGGAGAATATAGTCCTAAACAAAGTATCACAAGCCTAGAAAGATAGGCATAGGATGTACTAACTCAAAAGTAGATTTTAGACAAAAAGCAAAAAATACCCATGCTGCAAACTACAACCCCTGAATAGCTTCGGATCAGAACAAACTTAAGAGAAGCATCCAGGGATTCACCTAGGAAGAGAAAATAGAGAAAATCTACTTAGCTAATTTGGATCATAATGGTTAGCAACTAAGAAGAGGTGAGAACCAGTCAAGGAGATGATTGAGTTAGAGAAACAACAGAAAGGGAGAAAAGAAGAGATAGATATCTTGATAGATGAAATCATTGTGGGTCTGAGAAGAGGCTAGGTGCTAGGGAAACCTCCAAGGACTCAAAAGATATCCTTGTCTCCAATCAATAATGGAGAAGGTGCTTAAACAGGAATTCTCCTATAATCAAATTAATAACACCCAAGTGCCATCACAGAACTTATACCAACAATGAATAGAGGTAGAGGAATGAATACTTGGCTCAGCACTGGGCTGAGTCCCTGATCCAGCTGATAACAGGCGAGGAGACACTATATGAGCAAGAAGATAGAGACTATGAGGAAAATTCTCACAGTGATGGCTGGCTGGAACTCTGGGACCTCACTGAATCAAGAACAGCCTTTGAGGAACCATCAGGAAAGGAGCTAGGCTCTCAGTGTAGGGGACTGATTGGTATTGGTATGGTTGATTGGTATGGTAAGTATGTAAAGGCTCCAGGGGTAGAATCAGACTGTGTTCCTAGGCATGGGTTGGCAACTTGGAGCCCATTTCCTACAGAGGAGTGCCTAATCCAGTCCTGATATTGGGACAAGGGAATTGGACTTGCCTAGAGTGGATGTGCCAGGCTGAGCTGAACCATCTTGGGACTTCTTTCCCTTTTTGGGCAAGGGGATGGGGAGATGGGATAGGGGGAGTCTGAAGACAGACTGGTAGCTATTGGGAGAAGAGAAGGGTGGGCAAGCAAGGTGATACGTGGAAAAAAAGACCTTCTTTAAACAAAAAAAAACTTAAAAATTAAAAAATATCCAAACTTAGAAAAATAGACAAGCTAATGACAAGTGAGTAATTCATCCATGTACACAATGGACTAAGTTAGAAAATAAGAACTTGAGAAATCCAGTCAGTATTGTCTGTCTAAATTTTTCACCTATAAAATGAGAATAATGATATCCCTTCCACACTAATGTAAAACTTAAGTTGTATGGTATGTGAAACAAATATTTATAATATAAAGTGTTATTACTTGGGTCCAGAAGAAAATTATACTCTTGATGTGCTGTTTCTATAGTAAAAGTTTATTCACAACACTCTTTGATTCTGTCTCTACAATTCTTGTAAGCACTAAAATTATTGCTTTATTTTCTGGATATATTAGCTGGATTGCTGAGTGCACAGGGCCCACATCTGAATCAGTGCAAAATGAAACATGGAGGAGGGAAAGAGAAAGGGACTCCTGAGCTTCCACTGAAGTCATACTCATCAGTCAATCTGCCCACATAATCACTGGAAAGTCAACTCAGTTAAACAAGTTGGGAGGTCAACTTGAGTTATAATAGTGTTCCCCAACACAGGCCAATGAAAACCTGACATATACACAAATTTCCATTTGTCATATTCTCTTCAATGCCCAGGAGTTGTTTTCATATTTAAATGGCCAGAATCAACCATTGCAACTGTTTGCTGTCAGACTATTGGGTGTTTTCTAAAAATAAAACAGAATGGCTAGGACACACAGTAAATTATTGTTGGTTCTTTGTGTTCTCACCAGAATCACAAAAGGGTAAGGTCTTCAAAAACCATTCATGTCTGGTTAAAATTCTAAAACACAAGAAACAGTCCTGGAACCTAGTCAGTGAAATGTATGTACATGTGTGTATACACTTAGTCCTATTTGTAATATTGTGCAAGTCACTAGTTTTCTATACTTGGAATGATAATTTGCTTATAAACGCAGTATTTGAAAACCTTTCATAATGAGTCAGAGATAAATGAGAGATTTGTAAAAAATCAATTTATTTATTTTTGACAAATAAAATCAATATATTCAAAGAATAAAAGAAAAGAGACTAATAATATGTAACAATAACAAAACACAGAAGCTATCAGGTCCTTAGGAACAAAAATGTTTTAAACAGTATATGAAACCTCAAAACCACAATTTTAACTAGTTTATTTTCTATTTTTATTTTTATATATCAATTCAATTGTGTAGGGTTTTTTTTTTTATAGGTTTTCCATAAGCCAACTCAAGTACTGATTTTGCATCCTGTATGCAATTTTAAGATCACGAAGGGTAAATGCTCCATGGAATCCATCCTCAAAGTGATGATGAGTTACATGCACTCCAACTTTCTGAAGCCGTGTGACATACATGAGTCCATCATCTCTTAGGACATCATACTCACAAGTGATGATATAAGTCAGAGGTAAATGCCTCAATGTGTTGTCACTGGCCAACAGAGGGCATGCCTTCACATCTAGGAACCCTGGGTATTTTTTAGCCAGCTCAGAACTACCAGGAGTGGGACTCTTATAAATGTGACCTTTCTTATATCTCTCTGGGAGTAAGGAACTCCAGTTCACAAATTGGAACAGATGGCTAGATTCCATAGGTACATGTTGGTTGAGAAGCATGGCTTTCTCCAGAGTTCGATCTGTAGTAAAGTATTCACTCCAAAACCTGACCATCAATGAGTTGGTTAAAAGTGGAAAATATGAACCTTCTTGATAGGATGGTAAATTCATATCAAGAGCCTGAAGAGCAGGATATACTAAGGCCTGGACCTTGAGTTTGTTTTTGGCATCTGGATCCTGTAAGAGCTGAGGAAACAATTAAAATTGTATTTCAATGAATATTTTAGTTACTAGGTATATTTTTATCTATAAATAGTATTTAGAAAAGAGATAAATTTATAAAATCTGATAAAATAACATCTCACAGAATTTTTTAATTTTCTATGTTGTCCCTTTCTACTCCCTAAAGCAACCATTGCCATCATGTAGACATATTTTACAGAATGTTCAAGATTGAATTTCAAAAATACTAGTGGAATAATGTGCTATATATCTCAAGAACTCACTTTTATGATTTGGGTAAATTGCGTATTATAAAATATGTTACCTTTAGTCAAATACCAAGGAAGCTGATGAGAAACATAACTTTAGCCGTCATGAACATTTTCTTCTTCTGACAATTAAAGCCAATCATTTTAGCATATTAGAAGGGATGGTTTCTGCATGTCCTATTCAGAAGATTGAATAAGGGGGGACTTTGTAATATAATCTCATAACCATAACCCTGACAGGATATTAACACTCATCTCAGGCAAAAGTATTTCTTTAATTAGTACACATGTTAGAAAACACGAGACATGAAAGTTAGTGTTCACTGCATGGATCTTCTTTCTCTTGAAAATGGTTTAGGTCTAAAAGTGTTCTGCTTCTTTTAAGTATGTGATGTTCTATAACATATATGATATTTTATACAGATATTAAATAATTATCAAACATAGTTGTTTAAAAATTACAGAAGATGAGACATGTAAAAGAAAGGATTATAGGGTAACAAGTAAAACAAATGTGTGTTTAAAAAGAGATTAGAATAAATGGGCATGTCTACAATCAGACACTGCTTTAGTTCCTAAAATTCTTGCTTCTTTGTGTACCTCTTGGTGTACCAGGTTACAAGCCAGTGCAATAGGCATATTCAGTGAAGAATTCAAATTCTGGATTATATTGTATATTTATTTTACAGAATATTAGAACAAAGCACAGAATCAGTAGCTTCTATGTGTGCAAATTAAGAAGGTACCTTAAATGTAATAGTGTGTAGTAAATGAAAAATACTCTTAGTAGTTAAATATTCTGAAATTTCATGAACAATTCATATCTGAAAATTCTCAGTCTTTGCTGATCAAAAGGTAACTATAAACATACTAATTACTTTTATAGTTCTCTGAGGTAACTTTTTTTTGAAAAGTTTTATAATTATTATTTTATTACCAAGAGATATTGTATCAATTTTGACATCCTCCAATTATCAATACTACAGTTACCATGTTCTCAGTTGTCATTGATCATCTTTACCTATATGATCCCAAATAGTACAGGACATTACCCAACTTAACCATAATAATCATATTTAAGCAACAATTTAGAAAATGCATTGTGTTGTAGTACATAAAAAAGGAAATGTTGATATAGAACATGCTTAGAAACACTGTATTTATTATGTACATACACTTTGAAACATCTGTCCAGAAATAAAGTCTCATATTTTAACATGATAATAAAATAGCTTGTTTTCGCTGAATTTTCAAAATATGTGCAAATATATTTACATATAGGGTATTTGAAGATATCAAACAAACCTGTTGGGTCACAGCTGCAGCTAAGTTTCCACCAGCACTGTCCCCAGATACTCCAACTCTCCTAGGATCTACTCCATATCTTTGAAGGATGTCTTCTCGTAAGAACCATCTTAAGGCGTTATACACATCTTCAAACTGATGTGGGAAATGGTATTTAGGGGCTAAGCCATAGCTGGGTGAAGAATTGTTCAAATGAATAAAGTTAATATTATATGTTATCTCTCTAAAGTAAAATTCCAGTTTCCTTTAATAAAATAATATTATTTCTATCTACACACCTATGGATATATTACAACCCCAAATCTTGTCTGAATTCATCATTATACCAGTAAAAACTTGAGTAAACAATTAAATTTTCATGATGCAAAAATAAAAGACTGAAATATATAGTAGGTATTACATTTCCCTAATACATTTCCCAGAACATTCTTTTCCCTATTATTATATTTTGTTGGAAATTAATCAATGTCAAATAAGTTTTATTAATTTTATATTTGGACTTCACGTAATTTCAAAGCAGTATGTAGCCATTATGTTTTATTAATTTCTTTATTACTATATTCATTACTATCAAATTTATTCCTTATAAATTATAACCTTCGTATGCTAATTGCCCATTTCCATTTGTACCTTGAGGTCTAAGTGCTTTCAGTGATGATTATACCATGTCATATAGTAAACTAATCCCTTAGTACAGTTTACCATGTAATCCTCAGAGAGATCATATAGTATAGAAAATGTATGATTCTCAGGTCATATGTGGAAAAAATAGTCTGAAACATACAGTATTAGGCAAAATTTCAAATCTTATTTGCCTGTGGATTTTCTAAGGACTCACTCTGCTGAAAGATGCTAAGCAACAGTCTTCACGCAGGTCATTGCTGTGTATGTGTTACACCAGAGCTTTGTGTCTAATGATTTCTAAACATTCTATTTTGACTGCTCATTGATTTAGTTGTTTTGCTTTCTTGTATTGTTATTTCTTACTCTTTTCTTTCCAACTCAAGTTAATTTTCTCTTTGTTTACATTCTTAATTTCAGAAGAAATGCTCCAGAAATAACAACAACAACAAAAAATAATAACAAAGAACATTGGTTTCTTGCTACACAAAGCATTGACTAAACACTATAAAAGCAAACCATGGTCTTACTCAGTTGACACAACAACCGCATTCAGTCTGTCAGCTGTCTGTCTTGATAGAAGGTCATACACAGGTAAAGCTGAAATTGAGAAATCTGAGTGAGAAACTGGCCAGCGACCTGCTGGAAAAGCATGTAAGCAAGGGCACACAATGCACACGGCTCCTCACAGAGACAGTCTACAATAGTTTCTTCTATTTGCGGCATTTCATCATCAAACTATAAAATGTATCCTGGGTTATGTTCACATAGACACAGTTAGGAGCTTGCTCTCTTAGCCTCACACTGCCCAGACTGAACAATTGTCAGCCTATTCAAGATCCATGTCTCTCTTATGAGTGTACCTTGCCTTAGAAACAGAAATGGGTTGGATGCCTTTTGTTTTTGTCTTCTTTTTTGTCACTACAGAAACTGCTTTGCTGCCCTATGACCAAACCTCAGAATATACCTCTGAGTGCTCTGGTCACTAGATTCAGGTTAACAAATGTTTAGGGATCCTTTTGATGTAGATAACATCAAATTCTTTTTTGGTGTTCGATTTTTTAAATTGGGTTCTGGTTCTCCCCTACTCTAGATTCAAAACACATTTAAAAGTTTTCTTATATTTATGGTTGTGAGCCAAGCCTTTAACGGCTGAGCCATCCCTCCAGCCCTAAAAGTTTTCTTTATGCTGTGCGTCAGGTTGAATCTCTTAGCACAGAAGGCAAAAACGGAATAAACATAAAATGAGACTTGGTTTATGTGAAGATTTTATAATTCAATATTTTTAAGTCATTTTATTGGATTGTTAAACCTATATTGTAAGGTTAAATTAAAGCTAGTAACACATGGATGACAGTTAAATTCTATACATAGCTAATCATAAGGAAACCATTTGCCATGATCCCACACTAGCATATAAGCAACACATGGCTTACTGCCATCTTTAAAGAGTCAGGTGGCTGTGGCTACTATCCACCTTTGCTGAGGTTGGGAAAAAGAATGCCATGTGATCTTACCATCATATAATTTAAAGATGACTACATGGAAAGAGCCTAAAAAGGAGACAACAAGAGGTCTCCACAATATTTTCTATTAAGGTAGATTTCTGTGTGATAATTCCAGTCTTGTTCTAAAATAATGTTTATAAATAAATCTCAAATATTAAATATTAAATAATCTACACTATTATAGGTTGTTTTTTCTTGCATTGATTATGTTTTTGCTCTGCTTTTTTTCTCTTGAAGTCAAAAAAGTTATTTTGATTTTGAAAGATTTTTAACCTTTTAATAGATAATTTAAATTACAAAAATGTTAATTCTATTTTTAAAACTTTAAAAAAACTCTCTTTATGACTATAAAATATCTTAACTTCATAAAATGTTTTATTATAATATAATCTTAATAATTAGCAGCTTTACAAACAAGCTCCCATTTCTTTTTCCAGTGATTTACCTTCATTCTGTTACCTTTATATATAAAATAAAAGCCACAGACCTCACTCTCCTGGAGTTGCTACTAGGTCTAGACACAGTCTAGCTTGTTATCATACTCAGAAAGGAGGTAAACTAATAAAACAAGTTTCAATGTAATTTTTATTATTTCTTTTTTTTATTGTTCTTTCCTTCTTTATTTTGTATTTATCAAAAAAAAACACAGTAAAAAGAATTTAAAATGTGGAAGAGTTAACAATAACTATACAGAGGACAAGAATGATAAGCATGGCTCATCAAGGGAAGAAATACAAATAAGATTGCTACACCCATATTTTCTCTGTGTTCATCTTTCCCTCCAAATTCTCTTT
>PVIH01023916.1:0-23841 GCA_004025045.1 Sigmodon hispidus
ACTCACCAGACCTTCCAGGAAGTGTGCACTCACCAGACCTTCACAGGAAGTGTGCTCTCATTAGACCTTCCAGGAAGTGTGCACTCACCAGACCTTACAGGAAGTGTGCGCTCACCAGACCTTCCCAGGAAGTGTGCACTCACCAGACCTTCCCAGGAAGTGTGCACTCACCAGACCTTCCCAGGAAGTGTGCTCTCACCAGACTTTCCCAGGAAGTTTGCACTCACCAGACCTTCCCAGGAAGTTTGCACTCACCAGACCTTCCCAGGAAGTGTGAGCTCACCAGACCTTCCCTGGATGTGTGAGCTCACCAGGTCTTCTTTAGCATGGCTAGAGTCATAAGAGCTTTAATCAATGGACAGTGAGAGTAGACCATGGTTTTGGAATTAAAATAGAAGCTTGGGAAATTCTTGACCACTGTGGCCTTATTTTACCTTTCACTGGCATAGCCATAACCTTCATAGAAGCAGTGATTAAATATCTGTTGCTTTATTATCTAACTGTGGCCACTGGTCAGTGTAACGGAAGAGCAGCACACAGGAGCAGGCAGATTTCTAATGCCTTGGGAACTGTCTTTTTAGCTGTCAGACAGCTCGCTGCCTTGTTTGCTTTTCTCCTCCCTTGCTGCTACTGAAAAAGATTGCTCCTATTTAAGGAAATTGGGATATATAGAAAGAGTCAGCAAAGAATATTGACAATCTCCAGCTGAATGACAGACTCCAAGGATGGGCAAATAGATCAAGAGAACGGAATGGGGGTAGCATTCATTCCTGTACACTTTGTGATTCATCTGTTTTCAACAAAGGTGTCAAGTCAGTGCAGTGCAGAAAGAGAAGACATTTTAAAAAATGATGCTGGAACTATTCAATATTCTATAGAAAAAATCTAAAAGAATCTCTACCTCACCAAGGATGGCTGCATATGCCACAGTGCCAGTACTCAGAAAGCTGAAGCACGATGTTCAGGACTTCAAGGTCAGCCTGAGCTACACAGCAAGACTGAAAAAGAAAATAAAAAACAGAAAACATCTTAAATGTGTTATAAACCAAAAAACAAAAGGCACCAAGCCAGAGTTTTTAATTTAATTTTTAAGAATTTTATATGTAAGTATTATATTTACATCATTTTTTAAAGATTTTTCTGAAGCATTTTTTTTAATTTTATTTATTTGCCTTGGTGTATACCTACATGTATATCTGTGAAGAGTGTTGGATCCCCTGGAACTGGAACTACAGACAGTTGTGAGCTACATGTGGGTGCTGGGAATTGAACCCGGGTTCTCTGGAAGAGCAATCAGTGCCCTTAACCGCTAAGCTATCTCTCCAGCCCCTGTTCACAACATTTTTAAACAATCCCTCTCTTCACTCCAACTCTTCCTTTGTCCCTCACTCCTTCTCAAATTTATGACATCTTCTTCCTTATTATTGTTACATACATATGTGTATATATAAATATAGCCTTCTGGGTCCACTTAGTGCTGCTTGTATGTATACATGATTAGAGCTGACCATTTGGACGTGGATAACCACTCAGGAGACTCATCCATGGAGAAGGCTGATTCTCTCAAACACTCTCATTAATTGTCTATAGCTAGGGGTAGGACCTTGTAATGTTTTCTCCATTGATATTGGCATATGAAATGGTGTTGTCACTGTACAGGTCTTTTTAGGCTACCACATGCTAAACATTTTATGGTGCAGTTTGCCTGTCATATATTGTCCTAGTTAGAGTTGCTATTGCTATGATGGAACATTGCTGTAGTATGGTGGCCTTTCTAAATGCTGTGAATATGTGTTGCAACCACTGGTTAATAAAGAAGCTGCTTCAGCCTATGGCAAGACAGGTTATAAGCCATGTGGGGAATCCAAACAGAGATACAGGGGAATAAGAGTAGAATTGGGACAGACGCTGTAAGCTGCCTGGTAGCAAGATGTAATAGAACACAGGTAAAGCCATTAGACATGTGGTGATACATAGATTAATAGAAATGGGTTAATTTAAAATAAAAAAGCCAGTTAGCAATGAGCCTGATCCATAGGCCACATAGGTTGTAATTATGGTTATTCAACCATATGTAATTGTGGTTATTCGGGTACCGGCAGGCAGGAGAGATTCATCCTACAATTGCTACAAAACACTATGGCCAAAAGCAAGTTGAAAAGAAAAGGGTTTACTCAATGAACACTTCCATATCACAGTTTATATCTGAAGAAAGTCAGGGCAGGAACTCAAACAGGACAGGCACCTGGAGGCAGGAGCTGATGCAAAGGCCATGAAGGATGCTGCTTACTGACTTGCTCCTCATGACTTATTCAGCCTGCTTCCTTATAGTACACAAGACCACCAGCTCACAGTGGACTGGGCCCTCACATATAAATCACTAATTATGAAAATGCTATATAGGCTTGCCAACACCTGATCTTATGAGGTCTTTTCTCAATTAAGGGTCCCTCCTCACAGATGACTATAGCTTATATCAAGTTAACAAAAACTAGCTGGCACATATATAGAAGACTGTCTCACAGCAGATATCTCAGTCTACTGTTGCTTACAATTTTTCTGCCCTATCTTCCAGAATGTTCTCTGAGCCTCAGGTGTAGGGGCTATCAATATCTCCAGCTGAATGACAGATGTATCAATTGTTGTATATATCAAATGGGGTTGGGAACTCATAGTCAGTTATTCTCTAAATTTTGACTAGTTGTGGATTTATTTAATGGACTCTGTGTATTTCCAAAATAGGGGAAAGGCTTCTTTGATGAGAGATAAGAGCTACACTTATTTACTTGTGGATATAAGAGTAATATTTAGAATATAGTTAGAGATTATACTCATTTGGTACAATGGCATAGTAAGTTTTCTAGGTTTCATGGCCTCACCAGCCATGAGTAGTCAGCAAGGTTTCCAGTATCAGGCATAAATTCCCTCTATTTAGTAGGCCTTAAGTCCAATTAGACAATTGTTGGTTGCCACTAAGATGTGAGTGCCACTACTGCACCGTTGGAGATATCTTGCCATGCTGGTCATGGTTGTGATTTGTGTGGGCTTTATAGCTGGGCAGGACTATTGCTTGCTCTTCTCTCTTAGCAGTGTGCTTAGCACCTTTAGATCCATGCCCTCAAGAAGGAGATGTCCAAGTCAGTAGTAACCCAAATTCTCCAAACACTTGAAAAGAAACTTTATTTACTTATTGAAATGTTGTGATTGCGTAAATGCAAACAGCAGGTTTGTTCTTTGTGTGTTTGTTTCTGTGTGTGCACATGTGTGAGGGAGTGAACAAGTGGAGGACAGAGGTCAGCATCATGTGTCTTCTGCTAGTGCTGTCCACTTTGAGGGCACTAACATTCTTCACCTTATTTTAACTGAATATTTGTCTTGATTCCTTGAGAATTTCATACATTTATACAACGTATTTGATCATATTTATGCCCATTCTTCTTCCCAGCTCTTCCCACTCCCTAATTCCCCCAACTTTGGGTCTTCTTTTTTGTTGTTTTGTTTTTTACTAACCCACTGAGATCAGTTCATGACACCCATATGTGCATTACTGCAGGGCCATCCATTGGGGAGTGACGGACCTAACAGGAGTCACACTGATCCTCCTTCACCTCAAAGCTGTCAGCTGTCAATAGCCACCAGCTAGGAGGAAGGGCTGGCTCATGAACCCCTACTCCCTCCATGCAGGAGTTGGACTGGCTTGGCCTTGTGTAGGTCTTATCACAGCTTCTATGATTTCGTAAATGCACTGGCCTGTCATATACAGAAGACAAATACTGTTTCTCTCCAATCCTTGCTGCCTTCTGCCTCTTATAATATTTCCATCACCTTTCTCAATGGTCTTTGCACTTTTGGGGATTGAGTGTGATACACATGTCCTATCTGTGGCTAAGCATTCCATTTACTTTCTGTACCTTGGTCAGCTATGAGTTTCACTTTAACTAGCACCCAATGCACAAGGAAGATTTTTTAATAAACCAATCTATGGGATATGAATTTAGAGGGCAGTTTGATACTTTGTTTAGCAAAATAATAGAAGGTCCATTCCTGGAGCCTATGAGCTCCCAACCATAAGTTCTTGGTCATATGTAATTATACCAGTCACCATAGCAGGCCTTCAATCCACTAAGAAAACAGTTGCTTACCTCCATAACTTTCGTGTCACTATGCACCTCTGGGCATATTTTGCCACTCTAGTCATTAGTGTAGCTCACAGCATTCACATCTGGGTAAGACTGGTAACGATTCTTCTCCTCCAGCAGCCTACATAGCACTTCACAGTACTATGGGAGCTAGACTGTAAGAAAATACTTCCTAGCATTATCAACTTGATTTCTCCATGTCCCATGACTAAAGTCTCTTTTCACATTGTGTTTGAAACAAAGTCTCTCTTAAAACTGCATTTAGCTGATGTGTTTAGGTTATTCTAATATCAATAAAAACTCAGGAGTCAGATATTTGGGGAGGGAGGAACCTAACAGATCCAAAGAGTGGCAAAGGAACTATCAGTTGACCCTAACTCTCCACACTTCCCAGATCAAAAAAAAAAAAAAAAAAAAAAACACCAATCTCTAAGCCTCTACATATCTCTCCCTGGTCCCCCTCCCCAATCTGGGTTCTCCAAAATTTCTATGGCTAATTCCAGTCAAGCAATCACTGACTCTGCCCTCTGATTTCACGATAAGCTTTATTAGCAGTCATGGAGTGTCAGTGCAAAAAAATATTCCACAACACGTAGTTTCAGCTACAGTGGCTGTCTAGAGAATACTCAGAATCTACCTGTCTCCAACCCCTCTACAACTGGTATGATAGACAGGTCCTGTCATGCCTAACTTTCACATAGGTGCCAACGATCAGAAATCAACCACTGAGCCATTTCTCCAACCTCCGTGTTCTTATGAGCTATAAATGCATACCTAAGACAAAAACTATTCCCAGGAAATGTAAGAAATTAAAAAAAACTGGGATTTTTTTTCCCTGAAGATCAATGTAGTCAGAATTTATAATCTTATATGCAATTAGGTCTGGTCCAGAGATAGAAATCATAGGAATAATCTAAAGAAAAACTCACTCATGTTCATAAGGATAGACACACAAAAACATTCGTTGCAGACTTGCTTGGAAGACTGAAAACTTGGAAACTTTCTAAATGCTGGGTGGTAAGCAGAGAAGTTGTGCTAAGGTCTCTACATTGTTTGTGAAACAGATGCAGTTACTCAGACCACAGGTAGATGTGTCACTGTCATGAGGAGATGCTAGGCTAATGGGGGGAAGGGGAGAGATCACACAGCAATGTAAATTTATCCTACTCATGTGGTCAGACACTTAAGATGTGAATGGAGGAGGAGGAGGGACTCACGTGGAAGCTTAGCGGTGTCACCTGTGAGCCCAAGAGCTGAGCATGCTTGTCACTGCTTTTTACTTGGTTGCTGTACCACATGAATCATTGATCACCAGGATGAATTTAGTTGTTACCTCTGTAATTAAGAGAAAATCAGACTGTGTGTAATGGGGTAAGCCTTATGTGCATCATTTTACTATGTATGTCCTATGAGATAGGCACCCAAAAACTGGGAACTTAAGCTTAGAAAATAAGTTACATTAAAAATAAAATCTGGTAACTGGGCCTCCCCCAAATCTCTGGAATCAGAACTTCTGAGAGTGTTTTCCAACTATATGTATTTATAAGATATCTCCTGTGTGTGTGTGTAATATGTAGCCATGGCTGAGAATCAGTAGTTCTCCCTATGAGGCCACATTAATAGCAAATGGCAGATCTGGGGCTGGAATTCAAGTCCATGCTGCCACTTCATGCACAGAAGAAAAGAAGATATACATTTACACTTGAATTTATATGTGGATACTCAGTTGCAATAACAAAATATATGATTGCTTGTGAAGTACAGGAATTTACTTAATGTGGTTCTGGGGGCTTGAAAGCTGTGGGCACAGTGCTGGCAGCTGCTCAGTATCTCTCCAAGGGCTTGCTCTACATCACAGCATGGAGGATGGATTACATGGTGAGACCGTGTTAGTTACTTTCTATTACTGGGACAAGACACCCTGACCAAGGCATATTGAAGAAGGAGTTTATTTGGGCTTGCTTCTCCAAGGGTTAGTGTATACGATGGTGAGCAGAGGCAGCAAGCAGTAGGCATGATGGCTGGAGCAGCAGCTGGGAACACACATCTTAATCAGCAAATACAATGCAAATAAGTGAGCTAGAAATGGCTCTGTGATTGGGGTAATGGTGGTTGTTGTGGGGCTTCTGTGATGGGATAATAGCTGTTGTTGAGGGGCTCTGTGATGGGGTATTGGCAGCTATTGGGGGCTCACCAGGTTCATTCTCTGACATACATCAGGAATTGAGGGACCAAGAAAGACTGAAGACAAAGTCTCAGGGAAAAGAAAAGATAACAACTTTAAACATTCAGGATGTGGGAAGTCTAAGACTGGAAGTCTGTTGAACAGGCGCTGGCTTGGGTATTTTATATGGTCCCTAGGTCTTCCTCTTTCCCTATTGACCCTGTCTAGACACCCATCCTCATGCCTTCCTGCCATTTCTTCTTACATAGTCTTCTGGAAACAAGAACCACTATCTCCTTGAGTCTGCCTTGGCTCTCCTTACCTATGTTCCGATAAGCAAATGTCAGCACAAGTCTTTAAACTCTCAAGGCCTGACTCCAGACACTTCTTCCAACAAGGCCATACCTCTATGTTTCCCAAACAGAGCTGTCAACTGTGAACTAAGAATTCAAATGCCTGAATGTCAACTGTGGGGGACAATTCATCCAAACCACCACAGAGACAGAGGCAGCTCTAGTCTTTCTTTTGTGTTAAAACAGTTGATGCCATCAGGAGGGCCCAATCTCATGAGCCCAGAAAATACTAAAAACCTCCCAAAGGCCTCTCCTCCAAACACATTAACACATATATTTAGGATTTAAGTTTTGAACACACAAACATTTGAGATATACATTCAAACCATACCAATATAGACTTAAATATAAGCATGGATATAAGTATAAATATATACCTACTATGTGTTAATACATTTTTCAAATATTAATAAAGAACACATCAAGTATAAAATGAGTCATGCATGGAGCTTCTTCTTACTTGGGTAGTGCCCATCTTTGTGTCCCTGCTTTCTGCAGAGACCACTCTAAGGATGCTACTGCAGATACTTAACATAATCAAAAGCAAAAACATCTGATTAATTAGCACAGATTCTGAAATTAGCATAAAAGCAAAGCTGAGGATTTGACACTTGAGTTACTGAGTCCTGAAAAGGAAGGATTGCTGGTTAGGATGGCTATAGCATGACCTGTTTTGAAGCTGGTATGAAAATCATTCAGAAGTTTAAGACTAGTGCACTGATCCCATTGTTTATCTGTGTTCAGACAAAGGTCTGAATACTTTTAAATGTTGCTCTAACAGTCAAGCAACAATCTCACATTTCCACCATAGACTGTTTTTTGGGTGTTGTGAGGAAAAAGAGACCCACAAGTCATTTGCAATCCACACCAAGTAGCCCCCACCAACTGCTGTGTGCCCAACAGCCCCCAGTCACATCCATCTCCACAAGGGCTTGTCCTTTTGCTGGTCCTTTGGAGTATTTCCACCCTAAGTGGCAGCTCTGGTTGTTTCCAAGATGATAATTGCCACCTGTGGGTTTCCTGTGAACACGATGCTTTACACATATCATTAAACAGAGAAGTAGGGGGCTGTGAACTATGTTGAGAAGCATTGTGTGTGTGTGTGTGTGTGTGTGTGTGTTGACTGTGGAAGATTTAAATTTTGGCAGTGTTTTCTCACAAAACATTAGCAAAATGGCAAGGAAAACAAAACTATGAAATACCATAAACTGCAAGTTCACGGATTATAAACAGTTCAAGTCTGCCTGACAGTTCACTAATCCTGAGACTGAACAGCATCTCCAAGAGGCTTTGAACTATGGGTGCTTGCTTGTATTTCTTGGAAATCAAACTGCAGCAATTTTTATAATTGTTAGGAAAGTATTTTCATCTTTTGCTTTCTATTGAAGCTTCATGCCTGGTCCCAGCTCTTTCCTTGCCTGTCTGTAAGGATCACAGACTAACCTAAGTGACCACCCCTTGATCCCCTTGATCTATGAAGCACCACGTTTCTAAGTAACAGAAGACAATCTGAAATGTTTGCTTAGTGTATTCATCAGAACTGGTAGGGTGGTAAGTAGCAGAAATTCTCCAAAGTGACTTAAGCAAAACAAGGAGACTTGCTGACTCGACAAAACAAAACAAAAACACCAGTGTTCTGGTTTCAGTCACAGACAGATCAAGAAGCTCAAATGAGTCTATGTCTCTGTTGTCCTCTATGTGGCTCACTCTCAGGCAGACTCTCTTTATGGCAAACCAGGGGTCCATTCAACACCTTAAACAGTAAGTTCACCATTCCAGCAATCACACTGAACTGGTATGAATCACACTTTGAGAAACACTCCTAGCCCATTCTCATGGAGACCTCCCCAAACTCCAGGTATATGCATGTAATCATCCACATTCACAGCTGGACCTCTGACCCTCAAGATAAACAAGGAAGACTAGCTCTGCCTAACTTCCCATACACTGGAAACACTAAATAGGATTCCAAGATTGGGATCCTAATCCTAAATTTGATAATCAGTCTCCTATATGAAGTGCTGTGCCAAGTGACTAAAGAAAAAGAGGCCTGCTGGTTAGCTCTACATGTGGTTATGTCAGTCCTGGGCCAGTGGTAGAACATGGGATATCCCACAACCTCAAACTCAAGAATGTCTTTCCAAGATAATCATTTGCTATTTTCTATTTCTGCAAATCAGATGTAATCATGTATGCTTATAATCTTAGCACTGGAAAGCTGAGGCAAGTTTCTGGCCCAACCTGGGCTACATAATAAGACCCTTGCCATCTTGTGCTACACAGTGAGATAATATTTTGACAGTGAGAAAGAGAGGGTAAAAGAGGATGAATATCATGTACCTATTTTCTTTGACTTGAAGCATTCTCTCCCTGAGAAGAGAAAGAAGCTCATAAGACTCAAAAGCTCAGAAAATTATCAGACTCTGCAACTGAGAACATTACAAGACTCCTAAGATATACAACCCATGCAACACCCCTCACATGAGGTTATATAAGCAGTAAGAATTAGCTGGGGAAGGGACTCTACAGTCATCTCTACAAGTTGGGCAGGGAAATCCAAAGATACAGCTCTCATGAGTCCTCACCCATGCTGATATGGTCTTTTGGGGGAATATAGCTGTCTTAGTGTCATCCACGTAAGTAACCCAATAAACTCAGTTTGCCATACCAGACTCATTTCTTTAAGCTATTATTGGTGTCCTACCTGGAGTGAATAGATGTTTGTTTGCATCTCCCCCAGGAAAAAGGGGGAAAGGATTGTATTCAGGGAGAGGATTTAGAACAAAAATAATATGTGTGAAAATGCAAAATAAAACTCACTTATACTATCAATCCCACACCCATTAACATGGCTTGCAGGGTCTCCATGTGGCATGTCTATTGTCTGTCTCATAATGCACTATGGTTCCACCTCTCTTCTTGTTCTTTATTCTCCAGCCATAATGTTCTTTTATTTTGTGCAAGGGTTCACAATATTTTCTGTATCAATGATTTTATGTATACTTGTTTTATTTCCAAGAATGTTCTTCCACAAAGTCTGCATGTGCATGGTTCCTTATCATCCTTCTGACTCTAGATCAAATACCAAACTTCAGAAAAACCTTTGCCTGATCAGAGTATCAACCATCATCCCTGTCCAGTTCCTATGTATCCCATTATCCTATTTATTTTATTCTTAGCATTGAAATTTTCCTGTTTATGTGTTGGCTTCCTCCTTCAGTTTCCTCTGGAAATGTAAATTTCTTAACGGCAAAAATCCAATCTCTCTTGCCACTGTGTATTTTGTGCTTCATATTTTGCCTGATGCATAATTAGCTTCTATGTGGGTAATAAACTGATGGTTAAGAAAATTAATAGGATCTGCAGACTATGCCAGAAAGAGAGAGATACAGTAAAGACAGATTCAGACAAAAATAACTTAATTGTTTACGGTGTGTTTAAAAATATACACAGGTATGAGAGAGAAAAGAAAAAGGTAAGTACCATTCAGAGTTTGGATTATATTTTTTGTGGAGTGTTCTATCCTAAGAAAAGTCTTGTAACTAATGAAAAAAAAATAAATAATTTCTGTATCTTAACTACTACCTACCTCAAAAAAAAAGAAAAATCTTAAAAAGAATAGAGTTAAAAAAATAATAACAAGCCACATAAAAATGAAATATACACAGAGAGTCTGAATAATGCATGTTATTGTGGGGTTTTTTTTTTAGTTTTTTGACTGCAAAGAAAGTGGTAAGAGCTTCTGAAAGACATTTGATTATGTTGCTGGATTAATTAAATCTATATATTTTGTAAATACTTGATTTCAAAATTAAAGAGATATGTTACTTTGAAGAGGTTTTATTTTTATTTCCACAGAAAATGAGAAGCTGTGGATTTATTCTGGGTTAAAGAAAATAAGGTTTGATTGAGGAAGATTCCCTGTAAAAGCTCAGAGGGAATGGATGGCATAGATGACCCAACATTTCAGAGCACCTTTTTTGCAGTTTCCTCTGAAATTCTGCATCCAGAATAGCTACAAGGCTGCTGGATGAGGTTATCCAGCCTCACAGACTACTCCTCTCAGTACTTTCCCATAATCCTAAATTTTCCTTGGATTCGCCAAGATTACCATCACCCCCAATCAGCAGGAAGTAGCCTAAATAACTATGTCCACATTTCAAAAAAATGAAATATGCACGTCTGTCTTTGTTAGAGTGTTGGTTACAAGTTGTTATGAACAATGGTCAAGAAAAAAGCTACACAAAGGAGATCACATTTGGAGTTGTTTTTTTTTTCTTTTTTAAAAAAAGGAAGGGAAAAATCTAGTATAATTCTATAAATATTTTTCACTTGTATTTGTTTAATAAAATGCTGATTGGCCAGAAAGCAGGCACAATATAGAGGCAGGGCAACCAGAAGAGAAGAATTCTGGGAGAGGAAGGGCAAAGCAACAGAGGCCAGCAGAAGGAGAGGAAGGAAGACAAGAATGATGCACTGAGCAAAGGTACCAAGCCACATGGCTAAATATGGATAACAATTATGGATTAGTTTAAAAGGAAAAGTTAATAAGTACTAAACCTGAGCCATAGGCCAAACAGTTCATAATTAATATAAGCTTTTGTGTGATTATTTGGGACTAAATGGCTGTAGGAACAGCCAGGCAGAACAGAGAAACTACAATAGTTTCACTCAAATCCCTCTGCATTCCAAGCACTCCCTCAGTTACTATCTCCATAGCAACTCTCACCCAGAAGACTCTACAGGAAATACCATAACCAAGGGCTTACTTTCCATGCTTCATCAGGATCCAGACAACCTAGAATGAAACTCAAATTTCCCAGAACTATCTGTACAATTTCATCTTCTATCTCGTCCTTCAACAATAAAGTTCTCACAGTATTCAGCTTCTTGAATTTAGACACCACTCATATCCAGTTATCTCTTTTGAGTGTGTTTCCTTTCACTCTCTTGCTAAGCATCCTTCAATATTCCCTCTGAGAAACTGTTTATGAGGTTGAGCAAAGTATCTGTTGAGAAAACATGAGGACCTAAGCTCCAGCCACAGAATTCACATAAAAACCTGAGCACAATGATATGGGTTGCCTATCACAGCCCACCAGTAACCACTACTGAGGAACTGAGTCAAGTTCCACATTCAGTATAAGCAGGGTCTCTAGACAATAGTGCCCAAGAGCACTTTATTTAGGATTTCTCCAAAGTTTTTCTTCCAAGACAGTTCAAGGTTCAAAGCAGCTACAAAAAAAAAAAAAGATAAATATATCTCATCATTCTCAGCAGATATATTCAGGAAACAAAAGGTCTCCAGGCCAAATGGGGGTTGTCTGCATAATGCCCTTGAGTGAGCTAAGCCATATTGCTGAGGGATGAGGGTAGGGGAACATCTTGCCAGTGTCATTCCTTCATTCCTTGGACAAACTGATGCATTCCTCCCAGGAGTGCAAACAAAATTCAATGGGAACAGGGGTCACACAGCAAATAGTGCTAGAAAGTCTATTATATAGAGGCTACAGTTGCTCTCCAGGACTTGACAGTAAGACTGTACTGCTGAAGATAAAATATACTTGAGTTATAGTTATAAGACATAGAGAAATCAAGCTGGTATTCACCTATAGGCTCATCCTTGCAGTTTTCATAGTATGGGAAGTTTGGATGCACATTTTCCCTGCTACAATAACAACTGGCCTGAAAAGACATGCCCATCAGTGCAACAGCGGCATGAATATTATAAAAGAAACTAAACTGATGCTGATTCAATTTAAAACCTACTCCATAAGATGGAACTCACGCCTAGTACTTAGCTGGACCAAACCCCTGTGACTGGCTAGGTGATGGGCCCTGGAGGAAAACCTAGTGTTATTATTCTCCTCAATGGACATAGCAATAAACTCCTCCTCAGTTCTTTTTTTTTTTTGTATTATTATCTACAAATTAGCACATCCCTCAACCCTCATCAGAGAAGTTTCTTTTTGCAATAGATGATAGTTAATACAATATCTACAATGGGTCAATGTATAAAGAATAAGAGACTATGTAGTACTCAAGATGTGGCATCTATATCACACCCCCTCCCTCCAAGACTCAGATATTGTCATGAAAGAGGGGGCAGGAAAATCTTTGAATGAAGAAAGAAAGAAAGAAGGAAGGAAGGAAAGAAAGAGCATGTGACTTGTCCCAGGTTTTGGAGCCAGATAAATGGGGAAAAAAAAGAGAAATAAAAAGGAATGGATATGACTGCTCCTAGGTATGGTGGAAGAGAAGGTTTATTACAGATAAAAGGGAGAGCACAGCCAGAAGCAGAGACATATGGCAAAGTCTAGAGTGGACATGACCTTGAGCCATGTGAGAAGAATAGGGAGAGAGGGGAACCAGATCCAAAAAAGAGTAGATGAAAAAGACCAGGTAACCAAAATGGTTAGATTATATAGAAAAGGATTTCAGGGGGAAAGGAAGCCCAGCCCCTGGGATGGAGATGTTTAGGATAAAGTTGGGGTATGCAAGCCAGAAGGGCCCTGGAACAGGTAGGGATTGAAGGATGCAGGGAGAACCTGGAGGCTAGTGTCTGCTTTGATACATTAAATCAAAGGCATCTCAGCCATTTGTCCCAGAGTTTGAAGCCTAACAATCTTAAGAGTTAGATATAGTGGATATCTGCAGCAAAATATTTGCTGAACATGGCAAGACCATTGCACACATGAATTCACAGCAACTGGGTCTGCATGGACAAGATCCAGCCAAGAGCATCAGCCCAAGTCCTAACATGAAAGGGGAGGGACTAGAAGTTCCTCCCTAGCTAAGGAGTTATTGGCATTCGAAGGCTCCTGGAGGAGGAAGAGTCAGTTCTCTTCAGAGATACAGCTCCTGAGAAGCTCTCTATTCTTCAGTAGATGATCCTACACACTTGCACATAAGGAAGCACTCAGTGGAATTAATTTAATTAAGAGAGAGCAAGAGCTGGAGTTGCCTCGGCAGTTAAGACCACTTACTTCTTTTACAGAGGACTCAAATTCAGTTCCCAGCACCCACATGGCAGCTCCCAACTCTCTATTAATTCCAGTTCCAGGGGATCTGACCTCCTCAGATACCAGGCATACTGTGGTACACATTCATACATTCAGACAAAACATATACTTTAAATTTTAAAGAGCTAAAATTTAAAAGAGAGCCCATGAAATTGGGAAAGAAGAGAAAAGGTGAGCCAGAATTGGGAGAAGTGGGGTGGATTTGATCAAAATATATTATATACATTGTATAAAATTTTCAAACAATGAAATTGGTTTTTTATATATGTTTTTTATGTGGATTTGGTGTTTTGCTGCATGTATATCTGTGTGAGAGTGCAAGATCTTGGAGTCACACACAATTGTTAGCTGCCATGTCAGTGCTGGGGAAATTGAACCTGGATCATCTGGAAGAGCAGCCAGTGCTCTTAACCACTAAACCATCTCCCCAGCCCCATGGGTTTTTTTTTTTTAACTAATGAAAAAATTGAGCATGATGATACATGCTTCCTAGCACTAGGAAGACAGAAACAGAAAAATGCCTAGGGGTCGCTGTCCAGCCAGGCTAGCCTCATCAGTGAGCTCTGAGCCTCAAAACCAAGATGTACATTTTCTAAGGAATAATATCCAAGGTTGATCTCCATGCTACACACACACACACACACACACACACACACACACACACACACACACACACACGGGGGGAGGGACACCTGAGACACACTTAACAGGCTATTGCTCTGTAATATGGCCTTTATACGTATCTCAACCACATTCATTCTAACCAATGTTAGTTCTAACTTTCTCCATTTTAGTATTAATTCTGTTAATACTTTGAGTAAAAGGCTTAAATATATTATGTATCTTCCTAAAAGTGTCTAGCCTTATATAAAAGCATATGCATTAAATTTTGATAATTTTATGTGCATGAGGGATTTGCCTGCATGTATGCCTGTGTACCACATACATGCCTTGTGTCCAAGAAGGTCAGAAGAGGGTGATGAATTGCCTGGAATTGGAATTAAAGATGGCTATATGACACTGGGTGGGTGCTGGGAATTGAACTTGAGTCTTCTAGAAGAGAAACCAATGCTCTTAACCACAGAGCCACTGCACCAGCCTACATCAAGAACAAATTTTTGAGAACTACATGAACATATCAAGAAATAGCTGAGGGTAGAGAGTATAACACAGTGGTAGAAGAGTTGACTGGCACACAAAATTCCAACCCTCTAGCTGTCTCTGCCTGCCTCCATCTGTGTAGAAGGAGAATATAGTTGATCATTCCTTACTACTGTTTTGCTTAATGGTCTAAAAACTAGGATGTTTTACATTATTCTGACAATTACAGTTATTAGCCTGTAAGACGGCAATTTTTAATTTGTGAAATAAACAATCACCTTTGGTTAAAAAATAATGCTTGAAAATATATTTCTAAAATAGACACACAAATATACATGCTGTATTTGACTATGTCTGGCTATTTCTCTTATGAGGGCATAAAAGAAATGAAAGTAGCCAGTATTACTGGGACGCTTTCCAGCTTGGAATACGCAGTTAGTTTTTACTTGGCACACACATGGACAGCACTTCTTTCATCTATTAATGCATATTTAATGATCACTTTTACAATAATACTACATTAAATCATATTAGTCAAAGTAAGTTACAGTCCTTCAGACTGCCAGCCAAATGGCTGCTGGGTCAGCACCATGGACAGGGGAGCAGTGGCAGAAACAGCCCCCAGGCTTGTAAAGTGACAGCCATGGTGAGATGGTCTACCAAAGAAGCGACTGGGTTAACTGCTCTTTTAGGGAGTCACAGAGAAAGAAGTCTTAGATCTACTCAGAGGACTGAGGTCTTAGGACAATAATCAGTCTCCATTGTCTCCAACTTACATTTATTCACCTGCATGTGGATTCACTTCTCTGTTGACAAACATGGCCTTCTCCTCCCAAGACACAAACACTCATTCTGAAGTAAAAATATAATTGGCAAAATATGGAGGAATTTGTTGTCCTTTAAAAGCCTCCATTCAAAAAACTCTGTTGACGCACCTGGGGTGGGCTTATGATGTTACTGAAGCTGTTTCAAATCAGAGCCCCTGAATACAATACATTCTGATGCTTGCATAGAATACACAGAATGCTCAGAATTTGCTTCAAAATATTCCTGGATCAGGAGACTGGGTAAAAGTATAGAGTAGACAGATTAGCCATGAGTTGCTAACAGTTACAGCTGGAAAGCAAGAACATGAGCTAATTCTACTTTTGTGTACTTTTTACATTTCCAGAGACATGGATATGTACTTCTGAAAGACCAAAGTAAGATAATCCCCACACCTAAGAGATAATGAAGGTTAGTCTAAATGTCTTCTGCTCAAGGTAGAACTTTTAAAAAGACAGATTGCAACTTCCCAAGGTAGACTTAAAATTTTGTCTTACTTAAGCCTAGGTGACAGGTTAATAGGCTTAGTCATCTAAGGATGAACATTTTCTTCTGAAACAAAACCTTAGGAGAGCAATTTCTAACCAAGAACAAATGAAATTTTTTCCATGTATCTCCCTTGACAAGCTCTTGCACAAACCCAGAAGCAGAAGGGAGGCACACTTCCAAGCAGGTCTGGTGATGTGTGCCTGTAACCCCAGCACTGCAGAAGACGAGACAGAAAGACCACAAGTAGAGGCCAACTGGACTACATAGCAAGATTATCTCCCCCAAAAAATACGCCCCATTTCATATTTCACCAGGCTAGCATTGTAGTGGGGACATGGATGCATTTCCCAGGCGATCAGAAGTGTTTTTATCCCACTGCTAGCCAACTCCTTTTAATTAACTTCATCTGGCAAGTCTTAACCCATTTTCCACTCTAGCAGCAAAAGGTTAGATCTAATGGCTATTCCTAAGAGGGAAAATAAACCTCCTATTCAGTCCCTTCCATTCCCTAATGTCCCCCATTTAATTTATAGGACAGGGCCTTGTGTAGCCCAGGCTGGCCTCAGACTTGTTTTGTTGTGAAGACTAGCCATGAATTCTTGATCCTGCTCTGTGTGCCACCCACCTTCCAAGTTCTGGGATTACAAGTATGTACCACCTCACCCAGCTCCCTCTTGTCCTGGCTCCACTCACTCCTCAGTCCACCAAACTGTCAAGTGTGTGATTTTGAGATGCTCAGATACACGCCTGGCTTAATGGGCCATGAAAATAAAAACCCTACTCTTGCTGAATCTAAACCTGAGTTTCCAGGGGACTCCCTGTCATACTTAGCATGTGCATCACCCTACTGAGGTCTCGGTGCCTTAAATTCTAAAAGGAGGCAACCTCATCCTCTTTAAGGGACTTTTGTAAAGACTAGACTTGTTCAATCTGCATTTCGTCTGTCTTTTGGATCTCATCACCAGCAATGCTTCTTCCAAGAAATATCCCTGGACCTCTTTCCTAGACCAAGCCTCAAATGTTTCTTTTCTTGGAAGGACTCACCGCAATTACACAGAACATTATTTGTTTGTTGATGCTTTCCATGCTCAACAGATTGAAAACTCAAAAATAGAAAGAGGATCCTGATTCACCATGTCTGGTAGGAAACCAGTACTAAATATACTACTTCTTAAATGCAGTTAAGAGAAGATGCACTCACATCCCTGGCCTTCCTTCAAGTTATGCCTTGTGTATACATGTGGTGCTCTATAAAATTAACCAAATTATGATACACATACACCATTAAAAAATTTTTTTTGAGAAATAAGTCATTGACCTGTTTTCTAACATGCAACCTATTCTGAGAATAAGACTGAGATTTGTTTTGTCGAGGCTGGAGAGATAGCTCAGAGGTTAAGAGCACCAGCTGCTCTTCCGAAAGTCTTGAGTTCAATTCCCAGCAACCACATGGTGGTTCACAACCATCTGTAATGAGATCTGGTGCCCTCTTCTGGCTTTCAGGCATGCAAGCAGAACACTGTATACATAATAAATAAATCTTTTTAAAATTTTTAAAAAAGATTTGTTTTGTCCACTAATGAATACCAAAGCCTAAAATACTGTCACAAAGTAGGCACTCCATGAATACAGGATGGGTATTCATGAACCAGCAGGTTCTGGGACATCTAGCTATGAAGTTTTGCAGCAGTAGAGAAATCTAGGCCTGGTCCTACTAGGTCCCAGGTACCCCTTTGATCATGTTTGGCCACTCTGACCTTCCCACAGCCTTGCACAATTAAGAGATTGCCCAAAAGGAAATGAGACTTCTCCTGACCATATATTCGAACAGAGCCCTGCACATGTCCTTCCAAAGGAGTGCTGACTCCAACTAAGGATCCCAAACACCAAGCACTCTGTGCATGGCCAAATCTTGGCTGTAATCCTTCCGCCAAACAAAGGAGACACACCAGACACACATCTTCTTTCACTGAAGAAACGGCTCCGCCTCCAGGGCCTGAGGCAAGCCGCTCACTGCGGTTGTGTGCCTTGCTTCACAGTCTCTAGAGAAATGAGGTCCAACCTCAGTGTGTCCCTCTGCCCCGGACCGTCCCTCGAACCCTCATTCCTAAAGTCTCTCGGTGGCAAGTCACGGTGCTGCACGCTCTCGCGAGACTCCTCCATGCAGCCTCTTTCCCCCCCACCACCCCACCCCACGCCCCGCGCCTCCTGCGAGGCAGCCTCGCGCCCCCCGCCCCTAGTCGCGAGCGGCGCATGCGTGGCCCCGCGACTCCCAGCGCCCCCCGCGCTCTCTGCTGGGCGAGCTGACGAGGCTGCGCGCCAGCTCTTCGCCCCGCGAGGCCTTGCCTTGTCCCGCTGCTTCTTCTCGTCCCCAGCCCCCAACCCTGGCAGAGGCTCTCAGCAGCCTCGTGCGGAGGAGTCCGGAGTGCCACGGGAGCTGCTGGGATCCCGGCTCTGGTCTCGAACACTTCTGCACTCCTGCCCGGGCTGGACACCTGCAGCGGCCTAGACCCGGACCAAGCCCCCTGGGCCGGCCGCACCTTCCGGAGCCTCAAGGACACACCCCCTCCTGGTCGGCGCCTCCGCCCTTCCAGCCATCCGTCCCCAGGGTTACCTCCTAGCCCAGCGCCTAGTTCTCTCTCTTTCCGACCTTGTTCCCTAGAGGGTCTTATGGGAAGGGGCACATCTTGATTGGAGAAGAAGACAGTTTGCAGACTTTTGAGCTGGGTGCACAATTCACCTAATTGTGCAAGATCCTAATAAAAAAAAAAAATGATTAATCAGCCTGGAGTTTCTTGTTCCGGCTGATGTGCTGTTTTTTAATCTTCCTCCCGTCCCAAATTTCCAAAGACATTTAAGTAGGAGGGTTCTCCGGGCCCTTCCTTGGAGCTAGACCTGTTGGCCCTGGTTGGATCATGGCTACAGTCCTGGACCCTCAAGTCGATGTGGAAGTTGAGGAGTGCTTCATAATGAAAGTGGGAAAAGACTCCGACTGGGCATCAAAGCCCATTCTGGAAAGATCAGATAGCACTGAATGTGAGTCCTTTCGTAAATGCTTCAGGCAGTTCTGTTATGAGGATGTGACGGGACCCCATGAAGCTTTCAGTAAACTCTGGGAACTCTGCTGCCGGTGGTTGAAGCCAGAAATGCGTTCCAAGGAGCAGATCCTCGAGCAGCTCGTAATTGAACAGTTTCTCACCATTCTTCCGGAGAAGATTCAGGCTTGGGCACAGAGGCAGTGTCCAGAAAGTGGAGAGGAGGCGGTGGCCCTAGTAGTACATTTGGAGAAAGAGACCAGAAGATTAAGAAAGCAGGTGAGAGAGGATTTTGAATGAAAGGGATGGGAAAAGCAGGTGAGCAGGGCTGCATTGCTGCAAGAAAAGCTCATCATAAAAACAAATGGGACTAAAAAAGATCCATAAACTGGATCCCCTAAAAGCAGATTCTGTTTCATATTAAGTGGAGGGTTGAACTATAATCTTGCAAATTGAACTATAACCTGTTTGTTCTAACCGTTGGTATAATGTATCTAGCAAAACTATATAGACAGTATTAAACAGTTAATGCCTCACAGGGTTTTTTGGGGGGTTAGGGGGAGATGTCATGGAATACCCCAGAATCCTCTCTAATCCTTTACTATTTCAGTCATTGTTTTATGAAGTACTCTTAGTGCCATGATCCTTGTCAATTGGCACTGGCCGATTGTTATTTTTCAGTGTTCTTGCATGCTGGTAGAGTTATTCTCATCACCCTTTTGTTAACCTCATGAAATCTCACAGTGTTTACCAGGTTTGTAGTTTCAACTTGCACAGGATGTGTTCAGTTGATTTTATAAGTTTTCAGTAAACTAGTGTTCTGATTAGTTCTCTGTGCACCTAATAGATACAAAATCTTTGTAGTAATAATAATAATAACCCCCGAATAATAAAAATAAAAAGTACTCTTCTATTCCCTTATTTCCGAACTGAAATGTGAACCCACTTCAGTCCATAGAGACTTCATTTTTCATTTCTTTTCAGTTCTTTTGTTCTTTAATGTCTTTGTGGGTAGCATTTTAGCATGATTTTCAGTTCTTTTTTTTTTTCCACTTTCCATTATGACTTTTACTTTATTTTGCAGGTCAGTAGTCCCCTACACTCAGAGAAGCAAGCTCCACCTGGAACTGTATGGGAAGTAGCTGACTTTGAGCCAGAGCAACTGGAGACCCAGCGCAGGGTTGTTTCTCAGGGGGAAGCTGGAAGCCTCCACTCAGGATACCAGGAACAGCTAAACCGAAAAAGAGAGCATAGGCCCTTACCAAAGAATGGTAAGAAAGATTCAAGTATACCAGATCAGAGACTGTGTAGATTTACATTGCATCCCTAACACTGGCTTGCTCAGTATAGATCCCTTAGATATCCATCTGAAAAATAAATTGAATACTTATAAAGAATATTTCCATCTGTTTGAAGAGTCAGGAATATGTGCTTACCAAAATAAAATAGGACCATAAAGATGGAAATTAGGAAAACTTAGATTGTCCAGGGCAGCTTTGAATCTTGGTCAGTTATTTTAAAGTCTCCATTCAGCACTCAGTTTGTTTCTTTAATCATACCATATGTGTTTATGCTCTCGGCCAGCTACAAACAGCTTGGAAAACTGTGAAGAAGTGGAAACAAAATATTTTTATTCCAAAACTTGACTCACAAGATAAAGCACCCCAGAATGGTGTATGACACCAACATCTGCCCTCCGTATGAATACAGCAAGTCAGATAGAAGGGAAAAAGCTTTCTGTCTCTCCCAGTACAGCTAGCTACCTTTTCATCTCCTGAAGTGTGACTCCATCCCACTCCAGTACAGAGGTATGGAATGGGATGGATCCTGTCTAATCTTGTCTGCCCCACACACTGTGGTCTTGGGCTAAAAGAGACAAGAAGACCTGAATTCATAACCCAACTCTCCCATTTTTTATTTTTGTGGCCTTAGGTTAGTTCTGAAACTTTCCATCTTCTTATCTGTAAAAGAAAATAGCAAGGTTGTTAGTGTAAACTTACTGGGGCCATGAAAAATAACCAGTATCTGCATAATAGTATTCAATAAATGCTAATTTATTTTCTCCCATAACAGCAAAATGAGTTTTAAACTTTTTGACCCAAAAAAAGCCTTTATTGAGAAGAAATATTCACAGTGGTTATCTGCTGTATCCAGCCCTAAATAAAAGAATATGTTGAAAATGTTAGTGGATTCTGAACTGCCCAATGTGTTCCTTAGCATCAAGGCTCTTCAAGTGAGAAACCTAGTGTGACAACACATACCTGTTTATGTGTCTTGGCATTGACATCCGTAAGGATAATTTCAAGAGTAAATACAAAAAACTGTTGAAGACTGAGGAGTGGAGAACAAATCTGAGGACTAGATAGAAAGATAATTAATTCTGAAGGAATGTTATTCCAGCCTTATGCTTTCAGAGACTATGATGTTTCCCAGAAAATTATTTGGAGGCTGATAAAATGGCTCAGCGGGTAAAATCCCTTCCTGCCAAACCTGATGACCTGAATTCAATCCCTAGGACCCACATGGTGGAAAGAGAGAGAACCAAGTCCTGAAAGCTATCCTCCAACCTCCACACAGAGACCATGTCACACACACAAACACACACATGTGAATACACATACTTTATAAATGATTTTGTTCACTTCTGTAAGGAGCACATTAGTTGAAGCTTCTGAGAGATCTCAGAAATTCACAGGTAAATTACACGTGAATGTTTCCCTGTGAGCTTGAAGAGGGAGGTAGACCATTGAGACTGCTATATAAACAGCTCTCTTTTCTCCTGACCTGAGGGGGTTATTATTTAAGTGCTCCTTGTACCCTTTGCTGTACTGTTTGCTATGTCAGCAGGACTTGACTGAGAACTAAGGTCTGAGTCCTTAAGCTGTTAATTTGTACTAGAGATGACAAATATGTAACTTGTACATCAAATGGGACTCGTATATTTTACCTACAAAGAATTTTTGTTTGGAGTTTGGAGTTCTTGTTTTTGCTCTTTGTTCCTAAGATTTGAGATCTCACAAAAGTCCCAGGTTTCTGGTGTTTCATTTAGGGTTTCATTGCTGTGATGAATACCATGACCAGAAGCAACTCAGGGCGGAAAGGGTTTATTTCACTTCCGCTTCCAATTCAGAGGAAGTCAGGACAGGAACCTGGAGGCAGGAGCTGATGCAAAGGCCATGGTGCTGCTTACTGACTTGCTCATCATGGCTTGCTCAGCCTGCTTTCTTATACCAGAGGTATACACAATGTGACCAGAGGTATACACAATGGGCTGAACCCTCCAGATGAGTCTTCAATCAAAAAATACTCCACAGGCTTGTCCACAGGCCAGTCTGGTGGGGCCAGGGGTGGAGGCAGCATTTTCTCAATACAGGTTCTGTCTTCCTAACTTGTGTCAAGTTTAGATAAAAACTAGCCAGAATATCTGGCTTCTCTTGGAAATAATGTGTCACACTGGAGCATCATCTAGAGCCAAGTATTGGCTATGTCCTTCAATGGAACCCACTCTTTCCAGGTCCCAAGTCTCAGCCCTCTCATCATGTGTAATTTACATGGTTGTTCCTGAAGCATATGAGTTGTGAGCCCAGCATTAGGATAAGGTAGACTTGGGCATTGCTCCAAACTCATTGGAAAAAAATCATCCATTCCTATCTGTAGGTTTTAATATGCTCTCATTTCTTAAAAGGAGAAGCCTCATGAATTAAAAGGCCAAAGTTCAGAATAGTATATACCATAATTGTTTTCTCTTTTTTTCTAGCTCACTCTTCCCTCTGGGTTCCTGTCCTTAGTGATGAGTGGAACACTGTGGATCAGGAGGTGACAACCCAGGTAATTTACTCCCAGATTAATTGTAATTGTTCTCTCTGGCCTTCCTACTAGGGTGTTCAGTCAGTTATTCCCCATGCTTTTTCTAGCCTGCATTGTTTATACTTCTTTCAAAGAGATTTTTCCCTTCATTTCTTTTCCAGAAGAGGTTAGACTCGGTCTTCTCAGTAATGGAGCGCCTTGCTGGATCAGCTTTCTTAAATTATCTCATCCGATTTCTTTGCTATATCTTTCACCTAACCTGACACATGATACATGTGTTTTCTTAACTCAGTTCTTCTTTAGGGCCCTTCTCTGCTTCATCCATGGCTATTTCATCCTTTGAAGACCTTTGCATTTGTCTTGGTAGTCACTGATGTTAGTGTTGTTACAGGAACCAGTAAAAGATGTCCACACAATGAGAAGCTTTTCCTACAAAAAGAGTGTGCATCAAATCCCTACTCACAGTGATCTCTACCATGACATCAGGAAGGAAACTACAGGGAGCATCATTTCCTTGGGTAAGCATTCTTTCCTTTACAAATAATAGACTGACAGATTTCTTATATTTTAATTCATACTGATGATAACTAGTTGTAAATGTTAGTGCTTAAAGAAGTGGTTCTCAGCCTGATATCTGTGGAAAACTTCTATCTCTAGAAAATATTTACATTATAATCCATAACAATAGCAAAATTAAAGTTGGGAAATAGCAATGAAAATAACCCTAACCCTAACCCTAACCAAAACTAACCCTTACAACTCTTAACCCTAACCCTAACAACCCTAACCCTAACAACTCTTAACCCTAACCCTAACAACCCTAACACTAAACCTAACCCTAACTCTAACCCTAACAACCCTAACCCTAACCAACCCTAACCCTAACAACCCTAACCCTAACCCTGA